>JASPKZ010009294.1:52500-134231 GCA_030220185.1 Diploptera punctata
ACCACTTTAATTTTATCCCAAGCGTGTTGGAAATTACAATTATTTTTCATTTTTTAGTTCGGTTTTCTAATAAAGCGTGTTGTTTAGTTTTTTAAAACTATTATTTATTTTAGTAAACAACTCAGTAAAATCAAGGAATCTGTTCATTATTTGCTATATTCAATGTATTTGTTGGAGAAAAATAATGCTCTGATCTGGGTTTTTCTGAATATTAAAAATGAGGAGCTTTCTTTATCACAAAAGCAGGAGCTGATAAAGGGAAATCGATAAAGAGTATATCGAAATCTATAAAATTGCCCATTTTCAAAACTCCCGGAAAACTTTCCAGGTAAAACAACCAAATGACTATACTAATTAGACTGCATTCTTGCAATATTGCAGTCCTGTTTGGCAATAAATAATATGATCAAGTTACAGTGAATATACATAACCTCACATTCTTATTTGTTTTCAAACATCACTGTTTACATTAAATATATACATATTTTAAAATACAGGTAACTATATTTAAAAAATGAATTTTGAGTAAACAGCTTAATTTTATCCGTTAAATAGTCCTAACAAATGGCATTCTTGATTTCCAAATCCTCTAGATAAATTCACTTGTCACTTTGTGACTCGTGAATGTGTCGATAATTTGAAAATCGCTCGTGGTATTACTTATGATAACAGGAATGAGTATAACTTCTTCCTAAAAGATAGAAAAATCTTGGTTTCAGTGATATAGAATTACATCTTGTAAACAAACCTCAATCTTAAAATATTATACATATCTAAAATATGTGTACTATCATATCCTGTTTTTCATCACGAGGTTACAAGGCATTAGATGTAGAAGGGTATCGTTAAATAAAAAATATTGAGTTTTCACTTCTGTTTGAATGGAAGTGTGAACTGAACACCCCTGGAAACAAGTGCTGATAAGATAGATGTCTCTTGGGAATCCCTTCAATGTAATTTGTTTTTACAACATTGCATTGTTTTGTGCGTGCACACTGCGGTCAACACAAAGCGTACTTCTGGCTGATTATAGCCTTCCCAAGACCACAATCACATCTCTTTTAATATAGAACGGCAGATTGTCTAACAAAATTAAATTGATAATATATTTTCCTTTATTTGACAAAGATTAAATACCTTCATCACTCTCTGAACAACTTTTTTTTTAATTTCACACCGGTTAATTTTATAACCGCTTTATGTCTAATGTCATAACGCATGTCGAATCATTGAGTGGATTTCACGACATAAGTTTAAACCAAGACTCCAATTTTCCAATTTTTTTTTTCAATAACAACTATGAAAATAACTGAAAATCCACGGGAATTGTATTGAAACCATGGTCATAATTCAGACATTTGTTTTTATAATGCCGTTATGCATCAATCGGCTATGCGCCACTATGTAAGTTTCGAGAAAAATACGTTTAAACTTTAAATCAATCTTCACTGTTTATTGTAGCGCCAAACTAACAA
This sequence comes from Diploptera punctata, assembly GCA_030220185.1. Lineage (NCBI taxonomy): Eukaryota > Metazoa > Arthropoda > Insecta > Blattodea > Blaberidae > Diploptera > Diploptera punctata. The sequence continues at coordinate 53,976 of JASPKZ010009294.1, forward strand.
TACTGGATATTGCAAGTTATTTTCCTATGGATGTGAAACTTGCACATTAACAAAGGCAGATAGTAAACAAATAGAAGCTGCTGAAATGAAGATGTTGAGAACAATAGCAGGATACCAAAGGACCGATAAAAAGAAAAACGAAGATATAAGAACAGAACTTAATATATTTAATCTCTGTGAAAGAATAAAATATTATCAAAATACTTATCTTCAGCACATATTACGAATGAATGAACAGCACATTCCAACAAGAATGTATAATTATAAACCAAAAGGGAGAAGAATGTTGGGAAGACCATTGAAGAGATGGAAGGACCAATTCGACATATAATGAGATCGGAACAGGCCATTGGGCTTAATCATTGTTGTAGATGATGATGATGATGATTTACTTGTTTGACAGTTATAATCAACATTCTGATAGCGGGAACATTTGGCGCTTAGCTGTATGATAAAAAATTTAGATTAGCATTTATGAAGATCCGGTTTCATAGCCGTTTGTTGCAAAACATAGAATCTTTGATAGGGCTGATGGCGTTTACATTTGTTCTCAAATAATAAGACTGTATTTAAAGATTTGGCGCTAAACTATGCGTACACTTACGTACTTCATGAGCCAGGGCAACAGATTGCATCAAAATATATATATTTTTAATGTCGCTTAGCCTGTAATGCATAACATAGTCCAATTAATAGCCTAGATAGCCTAGATTTTTCAGTTTTTATGGTATGTAGGGAAACATAAAAACATTGGAAAATCGGGGTCATGGTTTAAACTTTAGTTATGCAATCCACTCAATGGTTGTATCTAGAAGAATTCGTTAACAATAATTGTTTTGTTCCTGGTTTGCTCTCTCAGAAGTTAACTTAATTTTAATGATACTATAACAATTGTCTCCAGAAAAATCCACTGTTGTCGTCTCCGAGTAGCGTCGCTGCCTCGTACCAGCGTGCCCGGGTTCGATCTTCAATTGAAACATTTTTTCTGGGTGATGTTTTTTGTGGTTATTTTTCTCATCTGTGAACAAATGTTAGGAACATTAAGGGCCAAACTATCTTCGAATATAATCTAACCATCATAATCATTATTATCATCATATTCGCCAAGTTTATTATCAATGTTGTGAGTCGGTGTGTTTCATCTTAAATAGTGTTTATCTCGGAAAGGATCCTGGATTGAGATGTCAGTCATTCAGCGAGGTCCTTCATGCTAATTATCTCCAAGTTTCGTTGGAAGAGGATGGTTCAATGTCATTTCCACTAGCCGATGTTCCGGCAATTGAGTTCACCCCCTAACTTTATTAAATATGTGGGTGATAAACTGATAATTTTACGTTCCATAATGTTTTTTTTTTTTTTTTTCCATAAATCGGACGCCCACAATCTTGGCCAAGTTTTAGGTTAAAGTATTTAACCAAGTTATTCGTTTCAAATGAACTAACCTGATAATCCATTAGAACAGGTCACAAGTTTCAAGTATTTAGGGTGCGAAGTAACTTATAAATCTACTGGTGAATGTAAAAATAAACTTCCTGTTTCCCAACAGATATGCGGTACAATAAATAGAAAGTTGAAAGAAAAAACGGGAAAGGAAACTGAAATGAAGTTCTATACGGTGACAGCAATACCAATTCTACTATATAGGTCTACATCAGAAACTTGGAACATTTCACAAAATAACATTAATAAATTGCAGGCTACAGAAATGAGGTTTTTGAGATCAGTTAAGGGTTGTACTAACTTACATAAATTGAAAAATGATGATATAAGAAGACAATTAAATGTAATATCGTTAGTGGAAAAGGTTCATCGTTCATTGGATTGAACACTTAGATAGAATGAGCTGTACTACAGTCGTATTCTTAGAAGATTTTTTTTATTATAAACCTGAAAGAAGAAGATATTTGGGAAGACGACGGAAACATTAGTTGGAGAATATGTAAAGCCGGAAGAGGCTTAAGAGCCTAATCCCTGATTGAAGAAGAAGAAGAAATCAATTTCACATAAAAGAGACACTTACTAATAAGAATTGCTTCATAAGAGCACTGCTATTTTCTAGACGTGAAACCCTATAGAGAGCAAAACTTTTAATTTAGCATAAATTAGTGCTTCAGCCAAATTTTTATAAGTGTGAAAAATAGAACTTCCTAGCTGCGACATAACTTAGTGGAAAAAAGTAGTAGTAGTAGTAATAGGACTTTATTAAACTAAATGTAAGATACATACAATGTTTTACTTTAGAAAGAAAAGCTTTAGGCCATTCAAACTTCCGATAGGAACGTCAAATTTTCTTTCTACTTATCGGAAGTTCGAATAGCGTAACGGTTACCGCATTAACGTACAGAGTCAGAGGTCCGGGGTTCGACTCCCGGTCCGAACGTAATTTTTCTTTCTAAAATAAAACTATATCCAATTCTGGAACATGTTAATTTAAAATATAACATCAAAATGCATACAATGTTATTTACAAATATGGGTCGCACGGGCAGACAAGCCGTACGTGCTGTTGACAGTCGGTTACAATAAAATAATGTTTGGTAATAATATAACGTAAAACAAAAAGGAAAACAGTAATATTACAATTAGATAATAATTCAATTACATTATACATTAATTAGGTTATGTAGAATTATTAAGAATTAATTATATTATATTTTGCTAACATATTTATTTATTCATGGATGAGTGTCGTTCTTATTTTCCGCGTTTTGTCCAGAAATTTACTCAAGTTTATCCAATTTTCTGGATTTACCATTAACTTGTAGCACGCCAATCTTTCACGATTTGAATTTAGAAATAGTTCCTGTAATAACTGATGCCTCCAATATTCTAAATCGTTACATTTTCCTAATAGGCCTATATGTATCTCGTCTTTAAAGCTCCCGCACATTGAATATCGTAATCGTCGCTAATTTTTAGAAATTTCCATGCCCCTTGCCTATACAAAGCAAGCCCTGATCTCTCTTTAAATCCTGGATTGAGCATACAAGATTATTTTCCCCAAACGTACCTATTTTACGGACTATAGGACGCTACGGACTATAAGACGCACGTTAATTTTAAGCAGTTTTTTTAAATAACAGTTTTACCATTTTTATTATTAGATTGAAAAGCCAAACTAAAAAAGTTGTTAGTTAATAAAACCGTTCTCATCTTTAAAATCCCCGAAAATCGTCATCTGAACTTTCTTCTTCTTTTTCTTCGTCCTCTTCATATATAAGATGATCTTCACTGCCTCGAGAGCGTTACTTACGCCGCACTTTTTGAAAGATTTAACAATAATGTCTTCTCTCCTCTAGACCACGACTGTTTTATCCACTGACAACTTGTTTGATTGTATGTCGTTTATAGCTCCCTTCGGCATGAATTCATGTTGGGTTTCATCCATCGTCAATTTGTTCAAGTTCACTGACATCGTAGACTGCAATGACGCATTATAGGCTAGACGATGTACTGGATTTGTAATGGCGGGTCGGGAGGGAGTGTTAGCAAGCTTGTGAATCCCCGCAACTCATGTTCGTCGCATCGGTGCATTGTTGCTGCCAGTTGAATTCAATGTTGCCAGATACAGATAATTTCCAGGGCATCGAATGTATGGCCACTTTCAAGATTGGCGGGAGTTTTAAATAAAACACTGGACATTTTTATATCAATTTCGAGTATAAGACGCACCTGAATTTTGGAGGCAATAGAAAAATTGCTTCTTATAGTCCATAAAATACTGTATATCGCGCGAGGGTAACACGGCAAAGATGTTATGGCTAAGTACATAGTACGTTGTATTCGCATGGCGCAATGTATTTGTTAGAGGAAATGACATAAATATGAGGATGGGTAGGAATGAAGAGTTTATTGTGGAAATAATGATCTGGTCGGAGTTACATCTGTATTGGGACCAGAGGAGCGTTTCACAATCAAGATAAGCGTAGCAATAAATTGGTTGTGGTCCCAACTCATTACAGGGGATTACAAAACTATTTACATTTTAACGTTATCAGTAACTTGCACGCCTCCCCACTTCCTGCTCCACCTCATTACAAAACAAAAATTTGATTGAAACACCCAGGTGAACTCCATTTTAAAATAATTTGCACGTTTACTATTTTCAGAAATTGCATTTTAATTAAATTCCATATAAATAACGAATATCGTTATTATTCACAGTTATTTGAAATTAAACATAGGCCCAATTCTGAAAGGTGCATGGTATTGTCCATTATACACTTGTTATCCGAACTTCTCTAATAGTATATTACAATGGGAGGTTAGGAAGTGGCTTTTACAGAAGGGAGGATATGAGATTCTATAAAACACTTCACAAACGTGCGTTGTATATTATTTTTTGCGCGATGGTGTTTTCAAAATAATAAATAATAGTAATTTAATAACATCTTTGTTAGAAATATTTTCTTTCTTTATAAACAACTGACTAGCGTTAACAGTGTGGCCAGTGTTTATACAGTAAATGCCGAAAATAATTTAGTTGAGTCTACAAAAGGACGTGACACAAATCAGTGATAAAATGCGGCAAGAACGATTTTATTGCTTTTCATTGCTTCAAATAAAGTTCAGTTCATTTCAGATTCAGTGATTTGTTTCGTATAATGTATATTAACACTAGCTTTTGGATATATATTTGTATATACATTGTACGTAATATACATAAAGGGCAATGGTATTACTTCCCGCATGAGGTAGGTAATATATAGTATTACAGTATAGTTATTTAGGTTGGCTACCCTGAAATTTGGGAAATTGAACTTTTAATCATGGTCGCCATTACTGTAAGTACGACAGATCGCATTATCACGCAAAAAAAAAAAGAAATATAAAAAACTATATATATATATATATATATATATATGTGTGTGTGTGTGTATATATATATATATATATATATATAATGATTGTTCCAGTTTTACTACGTGTCTTCTACTACCTATATTTTTAAGTTCTTCATTGAGATATGGTTGCCCTCTTCTCGAGGAGTTTTTCAACCATGCTAATTTATTACACTTGTTTTCCTAAAGATGTCAGTGAGTGGCACGTAGTTATATATGTTCTACATATATGGATGGGAAACAAGGTATCTTATTTTAAGAGAGGAAAAAAGGTTGCGAGTATTTGAGAATAAAATGCTCATGAAAAATTTTGTATTAAAGAGAGGAGACAGACAGGTGAATGGGAAAACTGAATAACAATAGCTATATGATATTTATGGAAAATTGGTCTAACAAAAACAGTTAAAGTGTAATAAACTGCGATGGGTGGGACGTCTGATATGAACGGGGAATGAAAGAAGGGCATGGAAACTTAAAAAGAGTCAAAATAAGTCATTAGAGTCAAAACGAGTCTATGGCAGGAAAATGGTGGCCGTAATTTGAACCTGTAGAAGCTTTAAATATTGAGTGAAATAATATTTACTATAGCAAAAGAAACTTCAAACTGTCAGCAAAACTATCTATAAAGTTTGAACGATATACAAAATAAGATGATAGTGTTTGCATAATAATAATAATAGTTGCGCGTAAATTGTTCTGTTTATATTGCAGTAGATATATAAGTCCTTAAATATGTACGTAATCCTTACAACTGCAGGCTGTATCCTTGAGCATATCAGTGCTACCAACCGTTAATATACTGAATCGGATTACATCCGAAATGTCTACAATGGAGACGATCTTAACAGATTTACAAAAATTTCTAAGCCCCCTATTACAATCAAAACTATTTGCTTTTCTTTTCAAAATTTACAAATTGCTCCTTATTTATCGTAAGTAATGCCAGGAGTGATTTCCAAAGTATCGATAAATTCACGACTCACGAAGTGAGGAGTGAATGTATCTAGAGAATTTGGAAATCAAGAGTGGCATTTGTTAAGATTATTTAACGGATAAAATTAAGTGGTTTACTCAGAAATCATTATTTAAATATAGTTATTTTAAAATATATATATATATATATATATATATATATATATATATATATATATATGTCCACTTCTGTGGTCTCGAAGTAGCGTGCTGCTTGTCACGCAGCGGGCCCGGGTTCGATTGACGGTCGGGACAGTTTTTCTGGGTGAGGGTTTTATCGGGGTTTTTCCTCACCTGTAAGACAAATGTCAGGAAAACTTTAAGGTCCCAAACGGTCCCCGAAATCATATGGCCATCGCAATCATCATCTTTCATATTCATCTCAGATTAAAGGTTAGGATTAGGGGCTCTCCTGGCACACGACTATAATCATCATCGCCCATCATAGCATTGGGGCAAGGTAACCCCGCCTTCCAGGCGCCCTAACCTCAGAAGTGGGTTACAATTACACCATTGCCAGGAGAGAACACCACAAACGTCTAAAAGGCAAAACTGGGGGCATTAAAAAAAATTTAATCAATTGAGTTGGTGTTTACTTGATGAAAATCCATATCCATTAATTAAATATATATTTATTGTAAACGGCGATGTTTGAAAACAAATGAGAAACGATTGTTATGCTTCATTTATTCATCACTGCAACCAGATCATATTATTTATTGCCAAAGGATCGCAATATTGTAAGAATGCACCTTAGTGGAGAAATTTTGTAACTAACATTATAGGTTATTGATTAATTTCTGATATCCTATGATGTAAATATGTCAATTATATTTTTCTGGAACGTAAGTTCCTGGGAAATAATATGTTTAAGAAAGTACTTCTTTTTGTGGTATAATCAATTGTTACAAATGTTTTATATTATCTCCCTCAAGCACTATCTGGTTTCATTCGTGCACTATATATACAATCTTGTAGCCACATGCATTCTAGAATTCCTACATCTTAAAATATAAATTGTTATATTCAACGTATTTCTTAGAGAGTCAGTCACTGTAAAATAATGCTATGACCTATTAAGAATGTTAAAAAGGAGGAGATTTATTTTGAAGTGAAAAAATTTAATTGATAAAACTGTGGTGAGAAACTACTGTAATTGGTTGTAAGTCAAAATTCATTGAAATGTGATTGGTCGGTCATTGACTTCCATTTGAGGCATGAGTTAAATAGTCGCTGTAATGTCATAATGTAATTACAGGATGCTTCAAAATGTCGATTATAACCTTTGAATATGATAAAGATTTTTATTCAAAACATATTTTGATTAACTGATTTATGAATTTACTTGACTATTATGCATTTTATGTATTTATTTAAAATCGTTTTTTTTTTTAATATGTATCCGACGCGGGACAATTTTGTTCCATTTTGAAGTTTTGTTATCTGCTGCATGGATATATTTATTCCGATCTAACTGAACCTTTATTCATTTCAATTATTTAAAGCCAACCAAACATCATAAGAGTTTCAATCCCTTGGGTCCAATTTAAAACAAATAGAGCGGGATTTACCTAGAAGGATCAATGTGCCAAATCTGTCCCATTATCATTTCGTGGTGTTACTAACTTTTAAACAAAAAAATATATCGGTGTTGGTAAAATTACATGTAATATATTTATAGCTAGGGCAATGATTTTAATGCAGTAAATGTTAAGTTTGTAATATAGTATAATTAGAAGTAAGACCTCTGACTGGAGATGAACAGACAGGTGAATGGAGAAGACTACATAACAATGAACTACATGGTCTTTATAGGAAGCCAGATATAATGAGAACAGTTAAGTCTTGTAGACTGCGATGGGCAGGACATGTTGCGCGTATGGGGAATGAAAGACTTGCATGGAAACTTCTTGTAGGAAAGCCAGAAGGAAAACGCCCAGTTGGTAGACCAAGAATGAGGTGGGAGAACAACATTAACTATGATTTGAGGGAAGTAGATTATACAGGGAATGATTGGAAAGCATTAGCTCATGATAGGGATGTATGGAGAGCTTATGTCCGCGCGGCCATGAACCTACGGGTTCTATAGTGCCAGTGAGTAAGTAAGTAAGTAAGTAATACCTCTGACTGTCTTTTGTCTTGGTTTCACATACAAACAGATGAATAATATAATGAGGGGTTAGAATTCTGACTGTCTTTTGTTTTGGTATCACACACAAACAGTTGAATAATAAATACTGTATTGCAATCTTAACTTTTAATGCATTAAAATCCTTGCCTTATTTATTTATAGCCTGTGTTGTTTCAATCAGTTTGGATATTTTGTTTTGCTACTATATTGTTGATTTTTTAATGTGAGCTTTTATGTGGAGCTACTACAATATAGTAACAAAGCCTAAAATGTTAAAATAAATATCTTGCACGTGCTGTCGTCATCAATTGGGTTAATTTAAAAAAATTAGAAATGTAGGCCTTTCAGATACCGGCTTTCATCTTCAGCAGAAGAATATGAGGTACTGACTGTTGTTTTACAGTTTGGTATAGAGAATTGTATTGATAGGTGTGTTCTCATTTACAATGAAATCGTTGTATATTTCCTTTAAAATTTCAAGATCCTCTACTATGTTTATTTTCGTCGGATTTCTTTCTCTGTGAATTGTAGGTAGAGTGTTTTCTATTGTTTCCATGCGTAGGCCGGCGTTAATGTCGTGTGTGGTGTAACTATATTTTCCTCCTGCATACATGAAATTTTTAAAATGCTCTTTAAATCTTATCTTAAAACTTCTGTATATTCTGCCTATGTCAGAATGAGGTGGGAGAATAACATTAACTAGGATTTGAGGGAACTAGATTATACAGGGTATGATTGGAAAACATTAGCTCAGGATATGGATGTATGGAGAGCTTACGTCCGCGCGGTCATGAACCTACGGGTTCGATAGTGCCAGTGAGTTGTTAGACTGATAAATAAATAATAGTATCATGAATATTTGGATTTTACAGTAATCCCATCTTTACTACGGTGACTAATATATATCTAATAGTATATAAATTAGGGAACTATTATCGTTTAATTGGGCCGCGCCATAGCATAGATGATTAAGGCAATACGCTACAACCGGAAGGTCGAGGGTTCGAGTCCCGGAAGGGGCCAGGATTTTTAAACTGACCCAAACCTTCTGGTGGCACCATGGCCCTGGAGTCGACTCATCCTCTAACGGAAATGAAACCAGATGCTTGTTCTGGGGCTAAAGGCAGTCGTCACCCAGGGCTGACAACCCAGCTATCAAGTGCCGATTGTCTATAAAAAGTGGAGCCTTAACCGCTTACTACCCCAAGGGTCTCCTACGGCCTATAGTGGGTTCACTTTACATTTTATTATCGTTTAATAAAGTTCAATTGCTTCCATTTAATACGGGACATTTTTGTCCCATTGGTCCTACTAAGGAGTAATACAAGTCCCGTCTTTTAGTGTTAAAACCAACAACTTCTTCTTCACTTCACGGGCTAGGCAAAATTCCTGTTCAGCCTCACAGTTGTTCTGTCCATCTTTTCGCTGGCCTTCCTACATTCCTTGAACCTCTTGGCTTGTAGTTGAATGCTGCTCTTGGTAATCTTGTTACATTCATTGTTTCTACATGTCTAAACCATTTATCTCTATATTCTTTGATTTTATCATTCAGTGGATAAATATTTAATAATAATAATAATAATAATAATAATAATAATAATGCTTTATTTTAGCTGGCAGAGTTAAGGCCAAAAGGCCTTCTCTTCCACTCAACCAGCGAATAGTATAATTATACAAAAATTACATATATCTTGCAATTTTAAGATATTATTAAAATACAGACTAAACAAAATGCAATGATGATGTGATCTAATACTAGCTAATACTAACAAAAACATAGAATATAATAAAATTAAAATGATATAAAATAAAGTAAGTAGCTTCCTAGATGATTATTAATGGAATGCTCTATATAGTTGTTATGCAGTTAATGTTTTCATTGTGTCGAACTTAAGATATCAGTTAATTTGGATTTAAACAATGATAGCGATTGATTGTTCTTATATCTTCATTCTTTATCCGATCCAATCTTGTGCAGCCTTTTGTTCTTCTAAGGAAGTTCATTTCTGCGCTTTGAATTCTACTTGGTCATTACCCAAGTTTCGCTCCCATAACGTAATGCAGGACTAATGGCATGAGGCATAATATTTTTTTTTTAAAAAGTCGCGAGTTTGAAGCATTCTTAGCTCAATTAAACTTTTTTAGAATCAAGATGTTTACACATGTTTAGTGCAGATGTGAGATCTTCACGTTGAGATCAGTTGTGTAGGAAGTTGTGTATTTTAATCCCTACATCACTGTCCAACTGTTCAAATAAGCGAGGATGATTGCATTTCTGTAAAACTGATGGGAAATTCGCACTCTGCAGGTAAAATAAATATTTCACGTAACCGGCTTTTCAAATACAAATCCAATTCAAATCGCAGAGCGTCATTCTGTCTTCATATATCTCGCCATGTTTGTTCTGACCTAACATCGATATGTTTATTTGCTGTTGCTTATTTCAAGTAAACTTATAGAAAACACAAACAAGTGTTTATTAAAAGAGTAAACATTAAAACCAAAAAGCCATTTAAACGGTTTTCACAAAAAAAAATTTGCACGATAGTGCGTTTTGTAATACTTACAGCAATGGTGGCCATGATTGAAAGTTCAATCTCCTAAATTTCGGAGTTGCCAACCTATAAATAACCAAATAACTATACTGTAATATTACAAATTACCTAGTGTGGTAAGTAAAACCATTGCCCTTTATGTATACTACGTACAATGTATATCTTGTTCTTGTAAGCCTTTGTTTCCCTCAACGATATTTAGGCGCTCTTCCCCATACAGGGAAGAAATTGAACCATGCTAATTTAGTTACACTTGTTTTTGTATAGATGTCATTGGAGTGGCCTGTAGTAAGCGTTCCGCCTCATAGTGACATGTAAGAAACCAAGGTAGACTCGGGACCCACGGCTTAAAGTCCCTCCCGGAGGACTTTATCCATCCTAAAAAATCCATTGACCCCGGCCGGGTTTGAACACGCGACCCTCGGGACCAGAGGCAGGGAGCCTAACTAGTCCACCGCGGCCGATACAAAAATATATCCAAAAGGTAGTGTTAATATGCATTATACGAAACGAATCACTGCATTTTAAATGAACTGAACTTTATTTGAAACAATATAAAACAATAAATTCGTACTTGTCGCTATTTTATCCCTGATTGGTGTCAAGGCCTGCTATAGTTCCAACTAAATTATTTTCGGCATTTCCCGTATAAATATTAGCCAGACTGTTAACGTTGCTCAATTGTTTATAATGAACACAAATATGTCCAACAAAGATGTTATTTTACTATTGTGTATTATTTTGAAAACACCATCGTGTAAAAAAATAATGTACAACGCAAGTTTGTGAAGTGTTTTACAGAATCTATCATATCCTAGCTTCTGTAAAAACCACTTCCCAACCTCGCATTGTAATGTACTATTAAATGTTATTGTATAAAGTGTTTAGAATGATCTGTCCTTGACAAATCAAATAATACATATGTTGTATTTCTCAGCTTTCAATGAGCAACAGTGTTTTTCTGATATTGTCAGAATTATTAAATCTAGAATATCGAGATGTATAGGTCATGTCAGTGGAATGTCGTGTCAATAAACGCGTAGCTAGTTCACGTGACTCTCCCGACACGGATCCTAGTTCGTATCCTGCAGGTTCCGCAGGTACATTGGTGGTAGTCTATACCGGGATTTTTCGAGTTTATCTCTGAGTTCTTCCGTTTCCCGAATTTCATCCACCAACACTCTCTGCTTTCCTCCCCCCCCCATTATCATATCACCTTTATTTATTCACTTATTAATTCCATATCATCCTTCACCTCGTCTCATCACCATCATCACTCCAGGGATTAGGCAATTGCCCGTTCCGACTTCATAATGCATCAGCCCAACGTCTTCTAGGTCTTCCAACATCACGTCTTCCTCCTGCTTGATAATTTCTTGCTAACAATGGATATCTCTCCTTACTCATTCCATCCATATGATCAATCCATTTATGTCTGTAATTCGTGACCTTATCCAATAAAGGCTGTACTTTCAATTCTTCTCTTATATCCTCATTTCTTATTCTATCAAGTCTTGTACATCCTTTTACTTGTCTTAGGAACCTCATCTCCGCCGTTTGTATTCTATCCTTCTGTTTTTTTCATTGGAGCCCAAGTTTCACATCCATACAATATTGTGGGAACCGCCATAACATTATACATTTTTATCTTGGTTTCTTTTCATGGAAACCTCGTCTCATTTAAGAAAAATAGTCTGGTCTGGTAAACCTAAGCTGTTAAGAAATGTGGTTGTTGTGATCCAGGGGGAGCACATTCAAGTATTTCCTCAGAACCCTGAAACTATGCAGAATGTAACAAGACTCAACGGCAACATTTCAGGAATTGATTCCTCATATTAGGAGAAAAAAGTAAGTGTAGTGCAATGAATGTTAGTGCACGAACACCTTGATATATAGACAACAATGCGAAACTGCGGTTACAATCGTTATGTGAGGAAATATGCTGTGAACAAAATTGTTTTTCGCCTGAATACTTGTTAACACCCGCAAATGATTTCCCATCTTGTCTACATTAGTTAGCCGCATTTGTTTAGTTTTTGCTCCTTCTGTCAAATTGTACATAAGAATGGAATATTTAATAGCTTAATACATAGATTGACAAATATCCCATTAATGAAATAAATTTCACATCTTAAACACAGCTAAATTAAATAGTTTTGACTATTTAACTCATGCCACAAATGCTAGTCAATGACTAATCACGTTTTAATGAATGTTGTCTTACAACCATTTCACATCTTAAACACAGCTAAATTAAATAGTTTTGACTATTTAACTCATGCCACAAATGCTAGTCAATGACTAATCACGTTTTAATGAATGTTGTCTTACAACCAATGACAGTCGTGTTTCACCTCGCTCTTTATCGATTTATCTTTATCAGCTCCTGCTTTTGTGATAAAGAAAGTTCCTTATTTTTAACATTCTGAACAGCTCAAAGCATTATTTTTCTCCAACAAATACATTGAATATAGCAAATAATGAAAATATTCCTTGATTTTACCGAGTTGTTTACTAAAAGAATAAATGAATAACCCGTAATGTTGATTATGATATATACTTTGATGTGTTTCATTATTTCTCCACTTGGGTGCACTCTTACAATATTGCGATCTTATTCGGCAATAAATAATATAATCAAGCAGCAGTGAATGAACATAACCTCACATTTCTGATTTGTTTTCAAACATCGCCATTTACTTTAAATATATAAATATTTTAAAATAACTATAGTTAAACAATGATTTATAAGTAAACAGCTTAATTTTATTCGTTAAATAGTCCCAACAAATGCCACGAGTGATTTCCAAATTATCGATAAATTCACGACTCACGAAGTGAGGAGTGAATTTATCTGGAGAATTTGGAAATCACTCGTGGCATTACTTATGATAAAGAGTTTACTGTAAATAAGTCCAGAATTCGTTGATTGTATTTAGGTTTAAGAAAATGCCAATTTAGACTTGGTTAGTGCAAAGTTTAATTTAAACATAACATGCATTCTTCTGTTGAATTATTATATGAAAACTCATCGTCTAATTCTTTAGGTTTTATGACAAAGGGTGGAGATAGACACAGTACTTTTATGAGAGTAACAATGCTGTTATCTTTAGGGGTGTTGAAAATACGAGCGTATAATTCTGATTTGTAGAAGCGAAACAATTATAATTATCAGTGGGGGGATCGAGGTTCTCCTGGGGCCTGCTGCTGTCCATTCACAAGCTGTATTAGAAAATTAAACTTGGTTTTCAGCTAACACAAGCTAGGAAATTAACGGATTTGATCATGAACTTACCACATAAACATATGAAATATTTTATTCAATAAATAAAGTATACATTAGTGATGTAATTGAGCTATCTATAGCACCGTGGCTTGCAGGTAAGATACAGGACCCGCGCTGGTTCAAATCTCGATGGGAAATGAACTGCTCTCGTGGGACTTCGGACAGTGTATAAAACCAGTAGCTACTTAGAAACGTGAGGAATTAGGGTATATATGATGAGTAACGGTTCCAGGTTTAAAAAAACTAGTTATAATGACTGTTTGTATTGTTTCGGAGTCGGCTCTAACATTGAATTAATGACTCATCTGGTGAGGTCCTCCATATCTGTTCATGGTCAAGAATAGTGTGTATGTGTGTGTGTGCGTGTTCGTGTGTGCGCATGTGAATGTATGTATGTTTGTTTGTGATTCATGGTTAAAAATCTCATCCTGACAGATCGTATTATTGTAAGGTTTGTGTAGCGTGGAACTCGTGAAAGTACCTATAAAACGGAGAGGCTGAAACTAAGGGGGAAAAAAGAACGTTACAACGCCTGGGATACCCGACATGCTGACTATAAGTTACCTCTTACTGGTTGGATGATTGTCTACCTTTGTGATTGAAGAAAATGTATGTCAGGTCTATAGCCGATAGTGGACTACTGATCTTCTAGTCTATCGCGTCATGGAGTTCTTAATCGAATAGCCGCCCACAACAAGGATGTAACTCTCATATTTTCTCAAGTTTTACATTTCAAATGTAAACATGTGGACCACAACCTTATTCCGAGCAGCTATTCAATTTTAAGTACAGTATTTAATTCTGTTCTATGTGTTCAACTAGGAGAGAAAATTTTTGAGGAAGATATATAGCCTAACTAGAGATGATAGAGTCTCGCGAATTAAAACTAACTGAAAACTACAAGCTTTATATAAAGACATAGATATACTCGGCTAATAGCACACAGTAAAGTCAGAACAGTCGAGTGGTTGGGACATATATAGAATGGACGCAAACCGAACCTCCAAGATAGTACCGGAAACAAAACTTGACTCTAAAAGGAAACGAGGTAGGCCAGGATAAGATGGATGCATTACGTGGACAATGATTTGAGAAGAACTGGAAACAATAATTGGATGCAGACAGTAAAAGGCAGAATAAAATGGCGAGCTGTTGTTCGGGAGATCAAGGCTAAACTCTAAGAGCTGTAGTGCCGAAAATGAGATTTTTTAACATAAACTTGTTGTTTTATAAAACATTGACAGTTCCTGCACTAGTTTATGGGAGTGAAACTTGCGTAATGACCAAAAAATTACAAAGTATAATACAAAGCGTATAAATGAACTTCCTTAGAAGAACTAAAGGCTGCATAAGATTAGATCGGATAAAGGAAGAAGATATAAGAACAGAGTTAAATATATATCCATTGAATGATAAAATCAAATAATATAGAGAGAAATGGTTCAGAAAGAATGAATGTATGTAACAAGGTTACCAAAAGCAGCATTCAACTGCAAGCCAAGAGGTTCAAGGAATGTAGGAAGGCCAGTGAAAATATGGACAGAACAACTGTGAGGCGGAATAGGAAAATGTTTGCGTAGCCCGTGAAGTGAAGAAGAAGAGGAAGAAGAAGTAAACTTGTTGCCTTTGACGCAGCGGACGAGTTTTTTGGGTGAGTAATGTATTCACGTAGACTTTCACGGCCGGAGTTGCTATGATGATCTTGAAGAAGATTTTCGGGCTGTAGGCCGTGGTCGTGAGGCTTGTAGTTCCCCGACGTTTCGCCAGAGACTGCGTCTGGCATCCTCAAGGGTTGTCTTGAGACGACTGCGTCTGGTATCCTCAAGGGTTGTCTTGAGACAGTCTCAAGACAACCCTTGAGGATGCCAGACGCAGTCTCTGGCGAAACGTCGGGGAACTACAAGCCTCACGACCACGGCCTACAGCCCGAAAATCTTCTTCAAGATCATCATATTTCTGGGTGAGATTTTTTCACTGTTTTTCCTCCTGTAACAAAAAGTCAGGAAACGTTAATGTCAAATATCCCCCGAACAAAACATTACCAGCATAATTGTACATATTATATTCTTCTTGTTTAGTATTAATATAAAGTAATATAAATATATTATATAAAATTATACATTTAAGTGCCTCGTCCACGCTGTGGTATCGAGGTAACGTGCTGCCTCGTCACGCAACGGGCCCGGGTTCGATCCCCGGTGGGGACAAATTTCCTGGATGATAGTTTTTTGGGGGTTTTTCCTCACGGTAAGGCAAATGTCAGGATACTTTAAAACCCAAACGGTCCCCGAACATCTGGTCATCATTATCATCATTAACATACTCATTGAATTTAGATCAAGGTATCTCCTGATACATCGTTGCACCATAATCAAGTAACTCCGCCTTTCAGGCGCTCCAACCTCAGAAGTTGGTTACAATAACGCCATGCCACGAGAGAATACCAGAATGTCTAAATGACAACATGATGGCAATGAATAAAAAGAAAACATTTAAGTGCATTGTAAGATCCATCTCTTTAACCCTTAAATTCAAAAAGTATCCTATAAGATACATCAATTGATTAATGCATTTAATAATTTTAATAAAAACAGATGAAAACTAACGAGAAGGGATTGCTTATTTTTTTAGAATTTTGTAGTTCATCTAATAATAATAGTTACGCACCATTTCGTTTTCACTGCTGTCCGCCACATTTAAATAACTAATACGAGAATTGTTTTGCCAATTTAAGGGTTAAATAATGTTTTTTTTTAAATACTGAGGCCTTTCGGGACTAGTTCCATCCTCAACACAAAGTAGTTTTGTGTAAATGCATTGTCTCGGAATTGGCCGGTATTACTCAACCGAGGAGGACATCCATATGATTGTGTGGCCAAATACAATGATTTATATGATTCAGAGTTAAAAATCTTCTCCCTACTGATTGTTTCCCTTTAAGACTCACAGACAAAGTGAGGTAAGTAATAGCGTCTTCAAAAGAAGAATGTATATTAAAGCAGAGAGGGAGATATTATATAACAGATGTAGAAATTAGGATTTAAAATTTTCTTTTAGAACATATTGTGTATAACATATTGTGCCTTGTCACGCAGCGGAACCGGATTCGATTCCCGGTCGGGACAAACTTCCAGGGTGAGTTTTTTCGGAGTTTTTCTTCACCTGTAAGACAAATATCAGGAAGCTTTGAGGCCCAAACGGTCACTGAACATCATCTGGACATCATCATTATCATCCCATAGTGTGGAAAGCAACGGGAAGATACCACACCTATAATTCCATAGTAAAGCTACAAAGCAGAGCATGAAAATGCTATGATTGCAGTGAAAGACCTGCCCTAGGGCAGAACACTATAGAATAGTGTATAACGTCATAAAGTGGTTTTCGTAGGCAAACATATGCAAGTTTCGTCCCGTTTCATTTATATAAATCGTTATAGGCCTATATACTAATGAGTAAGTCTGTCTGTTTGTTCTTTATGGACTCAACAACAACTTGATCAATTTGAATGGGGTTTTCACTATCATTTACAATTTTTTCTAGGACATTTAACGTATATAACATATTACCGGATATACTATAGGGCCGGAGCTAAAAAAATGAATCAGTGCACAAACAAAATCGCTTTTTGGACGCTTAAATGGCTTACGCTGCCTAAACCATAACAAATACACCAAATTAATGTACACATACAGTGAGATCAGTATAGTAGTGGACGGCAGACACGGGATTTGTGCTCTGCGATAATGAAGGTTTACACGTGCAGGCACAGGACTTGAAATGTGTGCTGACTCAGCAGTTTACGAGTACATCCCACGCATTCACAGTCAGATATTGTACCTCGAGTAGATAAGGTGCTTGATCGCTTTTCCTTGTGAACTGAATGATGTGTGTATAATGTTAACTGAATGACATGTGTATAAGTTATTTCAATTTTAAAATTTGTATCTTATAAAACATAAGTGTGAACTGAATCACGTGTGTATGAGTGTAAACTGTATAATGGCTAATAATGTTTATACTGAACAACGTGTATTTATTTGTGAAAAATACTTAACTCAGTCTGCCAGCCAAGTACGGAAAACGTTTTGAAACACGATTCCCGGGTGTAAAAGTTCCGTCACGTTCAACAGTTCATAATATGTACAACAAATTTTATAAATAGGTGTCAGAAATGTATGGACAACGAAGGTGAACAGTTCCAACACCTGCTTCAATAAAGTTGGTTAGTACGACAATTTGTAAAATAGTTACGAAAATGTGTGCGATCCTACGCTGACCGTTCCCCGCAGCGAGTGCGTCAGCAGTGTATAGTGAAATCCCCGAGTCTGCTTCCAGTGCTATACTGATCGCACTGTATAAAAAAAGTTCGCAACAGCATATGCCTATCTTTTGCGGATAACACACAATAATCATCTTTGTCTTTCAGCTCATTGATGCCAAGAAGATCAGGTTAAGTAGATTCCCTGGCAGCGTCGGGTACTCTTAATGAAATTACAAAGACTTTTCAAATAATACAATATTAAATCTTATCAAATTATATACCTACGT
Source organism: Diploptera punctata (assembly GCA_030220185.1). Lineage (NCBI taxonomy): Eukaryota > Metazoa > Arthropoda > Insecta > Blattodea > Blaberidae > Diploptera > Diploptera punctata. The sequence goes on from JASPKZ010009294.1 coordinate 72,312, forward strand.
TGGTTTATACATAACCTATTTAATTTATTTTGTCCATGCGAACAACGTCGCGGATCCCGCTAGTGTTTTATAATAAAATTAATCTGCATTATTTGTTTAATTCTGTTTAGTTTGACATGCTTTAGATTTTAGCAAAACGTTTGTTTAGTGAACCTTTAGTGGAAACACATTTGTTATTCATTTGAATAGCAGATCCAACAACTTTAGCCCAGTGTCGCCAAAGAGCAATACTAACTGCGCATCTCATACATTATACAGCGTGTCTCATAAATTTAGGATCCAAATTATAAAAGTGATAGATGTCTATAACATGAGTGTTTTCAAATAGGAATTTAATGATCGGAAAATTTTACTTCAAGAGTTACAAGATCTTAATTTCACTGCTATTATCATCTCTCTTGGATTTTATACTCTGAAATCTATTTCCTTTTCCTGTCAGGTAAGTGTTGATCAGTTAAATGTAGAAAATCCGTTTCTATTTTATTCTTTCTGATGAAATATCTGTAAATTATGTATATAGAGTCAAACTAGAATCGATTTTATTTACATGGATGCATGCTTAAAATTCCATACGTTTTCTGTGTTTATATATGACTCTAATTAGTTCTCATACTGCAAAATTATACATTTCTAAGTTAGTATACTTACAAGAGACAGAGTTTGCCTACATGTTTAATAATGAAAAAATCAGTATAATTAAACAAAAGATGAATTTTCAAACTTCAATTGTGGATTTCACAAAAACACGAACAGTCAAATTGGTATGACCATGTAAAAAGAATGACAGAAGACGGAATCTCAAGAAGAATGCTAGAATAGGAGCCACTTGTTAGAAGAAGAAGAAGATGATGATGTAGAAGACTGCTAAAAATAACGTGGGTTGATAGTATTTTGAGCAGCATGAGGGACAAAGGATTGGACGATGGAGATTGGAATGACAGAGATGTGGAGGAGAATGACAGTGGATTAATTGGGCGCAGGAAGATGTGAAACTGCTAAACAAACTAAATAAAATAAAATAAATAACTTGTTAAGTACTAAGACCTATATATATATAAACAATGGGCATACTGATTTAGTCCCGACTAAACTCGGATTAACGATATAATATATATATATATATATATATATATATATATATATATATATATCTTGATATATAAAAATTACGTGTCACTTTGTTTGTCCGCGATGGATTCCTAAACTACTGAACCGATTTTAATAAAATTTTGCACACTGTGTGCAGTTTGATCCAACTTGAGACTTAGGGAAGTTTATAACTAAATAAATTTATAGTCGCATTATGTTTTATTGCAAATTATTTGTTTATTATTTAACAAAGAGTTATAATTATCTGTGAGTTCCATACGATTCTAACAGATGGCCGTGTAAGGTAATAGATTTATTATTTAACCAGGTGGCTGTGCTTTTTGTTGCAACCGCGAATTTCAATTGAATTACAAATATTGATTATTTCATAATTTAAGTGTGTTTGTGTTTATTTTATTTTCAGTATATTGATAATAATATTAATTTCGTGTGTAAGTATTAGTTTTAAGTAATCTGGCTGAAAGACAGCAACTTAATTTAAATTTAACTGGACCGAGAAGAGACATTGAACGATATGGTAAATCAGTTCTAGAGACCATGAATGATAAGATATCAAGTGAATTTCCGCAAATTGGTATAGGCCTATGTGACATAAATCATACATTTAAGAAGAATGTCAATTTAAAAACATATGAAGGTCCTAAGGAACGGAATAACAGAACTGTAAGTAAGTTTGTTAGTTATAATAACATGCCTAATATTACAGAAAAAATCCCCATGCTTCAATTAAATGAAAAACAAGATGACTATAATATATCACAAGATAATATTACTATAGGCCTACAGGGACTTCTTGATGATGATGAGAATCCAAACTGCCAACAAGTTCGTAGAAAAAAACGAAAGTATAATGAAATCAGCAAGCCTCCTCAAAATATTCCATCAATAAATGTATATAATCAATATGATACACTTATGGATGATACTGAGAATTCAGACAACATAAAATTCATCTCAATCAACAAAACCACTTCCACATAAACCACCACCCATATTTATACCGGGTGTAGTTAATGTACCAGAACTAAAAATTGTGTAAAACAAAAACTTTCTGATTTATATTTCTCACTTAGTTTACTACAACATAATTTAACGTATACCTTAGCCACAGCAACGCGTGGCCGGGACTTCTATCTATCTATATATAAAACAAAGTCGGATTAGTTACACTATTTATAACTCAAGAACGGTTGGACCGATTTTTATGATCTTTGATTTGTTGGATTTGTTTCCGCCCCAAATAGCAGATAACTATTGAAACATCGGAAAAATTAATGTAAAAATATTTTAAGGAGATACGACGTTCGCCGGGCCAGCTGGTATACATATATAGCCTATATATATATATATATATATATATATATATATATATGAATGTGGGCCTTATTACATGATTGATTCAATTGTATCGGTGGCAAATTTAAAGAAAATACAATGCCCAAATAGGCCCCGAACTCCATCTACCTAGCATAATCACCCATATCATATGAATGTAATAATTGAATAGTGTGCTTTCTCGTAAATTGTCGTGTTGTCTCAGGTGTAGACCAGGTGTTGTGCTGATTTTTCTCCATTAAATCTCCCCATGTCCTTCGTATGTAGGCCTATATCATTCAGATTTTAAAAAATCTTATCCAAGCGTGTTGTATCACTGCGAGGTCCGGGCAGCTTAGTCCATCCATACATCCATAGTAATTCTTCCCGAGGGCAGATCTTTCACTGCAATCATAGCATTTTATGCTATGCTTGCAGCTTTACTAGGGAATTGTGAGTATGGTAGCTTCCCGTTGCTTTCCACACCGGTGAAGAATGATGATGATCATAATGATAATAATGATGAGGATGATGATGATGGTGGCCACATGATTTCGGGGACCGTTTGGGCCTTAAAGTTTTCCTGACATTTGTCTTACAGGTGAGGCAAAACCCCGATAAAAACCTCACCCAGAAAAATTGCCCCGACCGGAGATCAAACCCGGCCCGCTGCGTGACAAGGCAGCACGTTACCTCGAGACCACAGCGGTGGACTATATATATATATATATATATATATATATATATAGGTCTGAATTTTAAAATTTATGGAATAACAATCCTAGAAAATACTTGGCTTAAACACGGCTGCTGGTCTCACATCCACAAGTGTTAGTCGTAGATGTAAACATTTTCCAGTCGGTATAAAAGTGAAGATTATGAGTATTTAAGAATAAAGTGGTTAGGATATTTTTTCACTGGAGGAATAGGTACGGACGGGTGAATGGAGAATGTGATAGTGTGGTACATTATATTTATGGGAAAATAAATCTAATAAGAACAGTTAAGTCTCGTAGCCTGCGATAAGTTGGATATGTGGTACGAATAAGAAATGAAAGACGGAAAGCGCCCAGTAGTAGACCAAGAATGAAATGCAGAATAAGATGTATAATGAACTAACTAACTCACTTGCACTATCGAACTCGTAGGTACATGGCAGCGCTTGCATAACCTCTCTCTACTCCCTGTCTAATCTACTTTCCTCAAATCATGATTAATATTATTATCGCACCTCATTCTTGACCTGTCTACTGGGTTCTTTCGCTCTGGTTTTCCTACAAGTATTTTCCAAACCCCTCTTTAAGAAGTAATATGATTTGAGGTAAATTAATTATACAGAAAACGGTTGGGAAGATCCGCTACTTATCCTACTAACCGAGCATGAGTCATCGTACATAGACCGAAAATTCATGAGTGAAGTTCTTCCTTAATGGTGACTCCAAACAACGCGCACCGTAGGTCTGCGCCAAAACATGTTTTTAATGCTTTAACTCGGTTTACTTACGTAAAATTCACATAATTTAGACTCGGGGAAAATATCTGTATATCCCACCTTGGGAAGAAGACGACCACAAGCGTAAAAAGTTTAGTTCTGAGTTATTAACAATTAAAATTTTTAAAAAGCTATAGTCTTCTTCTTCTTCTTCACTTCATGGGCTAGGCAAATTCCCTGTTCCGCCTCACAACTGTTCTGTCCATCTTTTCACAGACCTTCCTATATTCCTTGAACCTCTTGGCTTGTAGTTAAATGCTGCTTTCGGTAATCTTGTTACATTCATTCTTTCTACATGTCTAAACCATTTATCTCTATTTTTTATTTTATCATTCAATGGATATATATTTAACTCTGTTCTTATATCTTCTTTCTTTATCCGATCCAATCTTGTGCAGCCCTTTGTTCTTCTAAGGAAGAGAAGTATAGTTCATACACTATTTGATGAACACAATTTTATCCTGTCTCCATTTGCTTGCACATGACTTAAGGTCACGAAGGAATAAATTTGTAACCATTTTTTTCTAAAAGATAGTAGTCTTAACTCAATTTATGACATTTTTACACTTGTAGCCCTCTTCTTCCCAAGGTTCGACATGACACTTAGTTCTATTTTTATGTAATTTTCTTTTTATGAATGTGATAAACGTTGGGTAATCCTAGGGTAGTATTTATCTAATTTTATGTGTACAAGATTTCATTTCAGGATAGTTTTCAAGAGATGGTAGATGTCTTGAAGGATCATGATTCCTTAGGGAGCGACTTAGATGGAGCGGCCAAAGCTCGCCTCGCCCTCCACCCCATCCCCCTAGCAGAACATTTTGCCGTGTGAACGAGAAAAATAGGTTTTGAATCTTGCTTCAATCCATGAGGGGTGGGCGTATCCGAGACAATGAGAAGTGGGAACTTGAGATAGATGGCAGTGTATCACATTGACTTATATGGATGTAGTGCGGATTGCCTGCTCACCGGGTGAACTCATTATATCAAATTATTCAAGCACCAACAAAACACATCACATCACTTTTACCAACTTTCCTTCTCACTCGCACACGCTGACAATTACACGACAGCTTAAAAATAACCCTAATTTCAGTCTCATTTTAAATAGAACAAAAGTTTGTTGACCATTTTCTAACTGTACAGAGGAGAATTTAATGGTTTATTTATTTTAACTGATGGAGTTAAAATTTTAAGAAATGTAAAACAGTACCTGAGATCTCGGTCGTCGTTGGAGGTCTTTCGAAAACTTAAGTTTCATCTTCTGCTTTCAGTTTTCGAAAGGCCTTCTACAAAACTACACTGCTGATTATTGAGGATGACTGAGATATCAGGTATTGTTTTATATTTCTTAAAATTTTATCATAGAGAACTCATCGAAGTTTCGTAATGTATTTTTAAAATCTTGTTGGAGTTAAGACGGTAAGATCTTCTCTTCCACTTCACCAGGGTTTAATTATACATATAATAACAATTATGAATTATCTACAACTTTCGTTATTGATCAAATAAAATTATCAAAGTTTTATATGATTTTCATATTTATTTTATTTAAAATCCGTAACAACTGTTTCAATTCGTCCGAAGAAGATAGAGTGTATTGAAACAGCTGTTACGAATGTTGAATAAAATAAATATTTATGAAAATTATATGCAACTTTGATAGTTTTATTTATTAAATTAACATAATGGATTTTCATCAAGTAAACACCAAATCAATTGATTACTATATATATATATATATATATATATATATATATAATACCTGATAGGCAAAGGCTACACAATATACAGATAACATTGGAACTGACAGGTAAGTGGATCTGTGTGTGTGTAATATATTTTTCTTATGTACAGATTTTCAATGTTTACACATATTTCTGTACCTAAAGTTTTATTTTCCTTCTCCACTCGTCTATCCATCCACTCCATTTCCTCCATGCTCTTGTTCTCATTCCAATTCTTGTTTCTTGCATCCACAAGTTTTAAGGTCTTCCTTTCCTTCTTCTTCCAGGTGGACACCATTATAATATTTTCCTGGGTAACCTTTCTTCTTGCATTCGTCGTACATGCACATACCAATTTAATTGCTTATATTTTATATAATCTACTATTGAATATCTAACATTCATTTTTTTCTCGTATGACAGTATTTCTTATTTTTTCTAATTTTGAACATCTTACTCCTCTCCTCAAGAAATCCATTTCCATCGACATGTAATATATATATATATCCATCCATCGATAGTAATTCTGCCCGAGGGCAGGTCTTTCATTGCAATCATAGCATGTCCATGCTATGCTTGCAGGTTTACTAGTGAATTGTAAATTGTAGGTGTGGTAGCTTCCCGTTGCTTTCCACACCGGTGAAGGATGATGATGATGATGATGATGATTGCCATATGATTTTGGGGACCGTTTGGGCCTTAAAGTTTTCCTGACATTTGTCTTACAGGTGAAGAAAAACCCCGATAAAAACCTCAGCCAGAAAAACTGCCCCGACCGGGGATCGAACCCGGGCCCGCTGCGTGACAAGGCAGCACGCTAGCTCGAGACCATATATAACTTTCCAAAGTAATTCTGCCCGTGGGCAGGTGTTTCACTGGAATCATAGCATTTTTCATACTATGCTTGCAGCTTTACTAGGGAATTATAGGTGTGGTAGCTTCTCGTTGCTTTCCACACCGATGAAGGATGATAATGATAAGGATGATGATGGCCGGATGATTATCGGGGACCGTTGGGTCCTAAGCTTCCTGACATTTGTCTTATAGGTGAGTAAAAACCCCGAAAAAAGCCTCACCCAGGAGCCTGTCGCGACCGGGAATCCAACCCTGGCCCGCTGCGTGACAAGGCAGCACGCTACCTCGAGACTACAGCTGTGGACATAATATACGCACGAGAGCTGTATACTAAGCAATGATTATTATTTTACAGTCATAATTTTAACCCAGGAATTTGCTTTTGTAGTATTTGTTAGCTTAATGCGTCATGCGTTTGTGGTACAAAATTTAAGGTCATCCCTCGCGGTTGCGGTCGGTGAGTTTTATTCTTTAATCGCGGAATTGAAATAAGCACGAACTGCCATACAGCCTTGTGAGCACTCGTATTATCAATATAAGGTAGCCTCCTTCTTCTTCGTCATTCAAACTAGACTAACATTCTACTTAAAACAAAATACAAGTCTCCCTGCAATTTCCTTTTATTACCTGGTGTACTTTTTCTACTCTATATACTATCTCTCGCTATCCACACATTTCGATCTTTTGTCATCCGCGATGTATAGTTGAACCATTCTCTTCTCTTTTTTATATCCAGTCTCTCATTGTTTGAATATTCCATTTAGCTCTAGCAGACATTGTTTCTAATTGTACTGTATACACCATGGTCGTTAAATATGTCCACAGAGAAAAATCTAAAGAGTTAAGATTAGATTGATTTGACTCAGCAGTAGTGTCTGAGAATTGTATTCGGGAGACCCTGGGTTCAAATCCTGGTCCCGCCCATTCTGACTTAGGTTTCTTCCTAATTTTCCTCTATCTTCAAGGCAAATGCTGTGTTGTAATTTCATTCTACATCTACTTGATGTAACAACTCAATATTGGGCCTTAGCCTCTCCTTTGTTAGGTGTTACTAGACCAAGTTGATCTAGTTACACTTATTTACCTAGAGATGTCGTGAATGGTATGTGATCAACATACCGACCCAATGAGACATCTAGTAGGCAACTAAGGTATTACTAGAATGAAGGTCGGTAAATTGTGCTTAGATTACTTTTTATTCGGGCTTAATGTTCTTTTACGAGCCTGAAAATGTAATTTTTTACCGGGACCCATTTCATAGTATCTTAAAACATTCAATACAAACACACACAGACTAGTATTTTACTCGAAAGTCCTAGACGAGTACGATCTTATATTTTAAAGCGTCTATAATTAAAATGATATAACTATCTTATTTTCTTTTGCCCTCTTATTTTCCGCAAAAAATATATTTTTTTGTCTAATGCCACCAGGTTGTATTTTATGATATTTCTGGTTTTCTCCCCTTTCTTTGGCGGAATTGTAATCCATTTCTTAGGTTGGGGCACCTGGAAGGCGGAGTTATGTTACCCCGATGATATGATATGTGATAAATGATAATAAAGTGCCAGGAGAATTCTTAACCTAAACTTAACCTAAATTCCAGGCCATGGCCAATCACAGGAATAATTCCCTTTAAGAAAAAATTCCTATGGTTTGACCGGCAATCGAACCCCGGACCTTACGAAATGTAGTTAGAAACGCTGACCACTAGCTCATGAGGCTGGTCTTCCGAAAAATATATTTATTTCAGTTCTTCTAGTGTCTGTTTAATTTTCGAAGTTTCTGTTTTGTGTGAAGATCTAGGATTACGTTTAACTGATTTATACATGTACTAAATATATTGCGTATTTTTTTCTTTTTCTCTGAGGCATTTATCATGCCATATTGTATCATTAAGACATCTGGCAGCTTTAATCGCTTGGGGTTTTACTTGAGTGTGCGGAGATCCAGTGCTAGTTATTCGAGACCCAAGTACTTGAAACTCATTACTTTTTTTTTTATTTTCCTCTTCATTCAAGTTTGCAGCAAATGAGCGTTTATTTACCACTAAGCTCTTTGTCTTTGTGGTCTTAATTTTCATGTTGAATTATGTGAAGTAAGCGTGGATCGATAAAGTAATGGTTCCAAAATGCATTTTAAATCTGCGACAAGCACTGTGAAATCCGCAAAACGTACTGACTTTTCCAGTATGTATTCATTTTTCATTTTTAATTATGTAATAATTTCATTCACCACAACGTTGAAGAGTAATGGACTGATGGAAGTTCGCCTCACATTTACACTTTTGTTAACGTTTATTTCCTCATTTTTGTTAAATTATCTCTATGTATATGTCCCAGTTATATGGATGCGACACATGGACTCTTCCTAAGGGAGGAAAAATAACTATGAGTATTTGAGAATAAAGTTCTTAAGGAAACTTTTGGTCAATAATGAGATGGGAGAATAGTATTAACCATGATTTCAGGGAAGTAAGTTATACAGATATTGAATATAAAATATTAGATCAAAATTAGGATGTATGGAGAGTTCATTGTCGAGTGGCCATGAACCTATGGATTGGATAGTACCTGTGAGTTTGTTAATTACTTAGTCTAAACTTAAACGGTAAGTAGACCTGTAGTGATGCATGTACGATTATACAGTGTGTCCCATTCAAACCTCCCACATTTTAATTAATCATAACTAACAAAGTATGCGGAATTATAAAATGAGGCCGGTATTAAACGAAGCATAAACTCAAAGAATTGTCATTGACACACACTAAAAACACCTCTATATGTGCACCATTAGTAGCACGAACAATATGAAATTTGTATTCGATTTCGTGCTACGTTCTGTCCAACATGTCCATTGGTACCGTTGCAATTGTGTCAAGGATACGGATTCGTAAATCATGAAGTTCTCGTACTGAAGTCGCAAACACACGGTCTTTTACATACCACCAGAGGAAGAAATCCAGTGGAGTGATGTCTGGCGAACGTGGTGGCCAGTAAATTAGTCCCCCGCGTCCAATCCACCTATCTGGAAAGGATTCTTGAGTGAATTCCCAACATCCAGGTTCCATTGTAATGGGGCTCCATCTTGCTGAAAGATTACTTGGTGTTGCAGATCAGCTACTTGGGTGTACAAAAACTGTCCCAACGTGTCTTAGTTTACAGGACCAGTTATTGACTTCTCATGGAAGAAAAAACGACCTATAATCCTGTTCTTCATCAGGCCACACCAAACGTTTACTTTTGGGCTATCCCAGACGTGTTCACAGTAGACGTGTGGATTTTGCGTATCCCAGATCCCTACATTATGCCGATTAACAGATCCTGATACATGGAACGTTGCCTCGTCAGAAAACAAGACGTTTCCAAGAAATTGAGGGTCCTTGTCAATACGGTCCAGCATTCCAATAGCGAATTCCTGACGTCGTGAGCTGTCATCTGGTTTATTTGTTGAACAATTTGCACCTTGTAGGGGTACAAACGTAGCCGTTTATGAAACACTTGATGCACAGTTGATCTCGGCACATTGAACTGCCGGGAAGCTTGGCGAATTGATTTTTGTGAACTTCTCTGAAATCCTGCTCTAATTTCTTCAATCATTTCTTCTGAAACACGTGTACGAGCACCTCCTGATTCTTTTTTAACGCTTCCAGTCGCCAGAAACTTCTCAATGGTCTTCCCATCAGGTGTATTTCCTCCATATTCTCTCCGGTAATTTCTTTGCACAGTAATTATTGACTTCGTCTCTGTATACCAGAATACAATTTGTGCTCGTTGGTGAGGAGTCGCCATTTTTTATGTCATTATTGTCCAATATGAGACAGATGAATTAATTGCAACAATGAAAACAAAAATTCTTTAAGTTTCTCTTTATTTTAATACCAACCTCATTTCATAACTCCGCACACTTTGAGAGTTATGATTAATTAAAATGTGGGAGGTTTGAATGGGACACGGTGTATACTATATCGCTCATTTGCTGCAACAGCGTCATAACTCAAAAATTGTCGATTTTGAGTTATTAGTACTACATGAAAGACAAAACCCAGTTCTGTATTCTGGAAGAACAACATAAGCTATTGTATACAATGAGTTGGTATAGTAATTTGATATTTATGACAAATACAGGCAAAGGTATATGGATTTCAAACCTTCAAATGCTTTTCCTGAAAACAATGTTTTTTTTTAGTTATGACGTTGTTGCAGCAAATGAACGATATATATATAATCACATCATCATCAATAACACTCAGGGATTAGGTCATTACCGTGTTCCGCTTCAGGATAGAAATTGGTCCCTCCATCACTTCTTAGGTTGTTGAGGGTCTCTTCGCCCTGTGGGTCTGTAGTTGAATAGCTTCAGAGGTTGTTTGGCATTCTAAAGAGGTTTCATTATATAATTATAATTATATCGTATTATAATTTTTAAAGTAACCCATGGTCACATTTATTTTAAGACATAAAAATATGTTTTACATTTATCATATAATTCACATTTCGTTTTGTGAAATAGAAATTGTGGTTGAATTGTCTTTATTTTTACCATTGGCATAAATAATATTACAATGCCTCACTCACTACACAATCAAAACTGCGAGTTTATGCAATTCTTAACACATATTTTGAATATATCACTATTATTTGTATTTTATCTTGAAATATTCCTAATAATCTTAACGTTATAGGCCCCTATATGGATCAGTTCACTATCATTTGCACGGCGTTATACATTAACCGGCTATACACCATTATGTAAGTTTCGAGAAAAATAGGTTTAAACTCTAAGTCAATCTTCACTATTTATTGTAACGCCAAACTAACAATACTAGATATTGTAAGTTACTTTCCTTTTGTTATGCATCAACAATCTAAGAGCGGGAACATTTAGCGCTTAGCTGCATGATCGTTTGTTGCAAAACATAGGATCTCTGATAGGACTAATGGCGTTTACATTTTTTTAATAATAAGACTATATTGAAAGATTTGCCGCTAAAAGTGCGCGTACTTAATTTATGAGTCAGTGCTACAGATGGAATCAAAATATAATGTGTTTAATGGCGCTTAGCCGATTGATACATAACTCCGTCCGTTTTAGGAATGATCATTTTATACATATTATTGAATATTTTCACGTTAGTAGTATTTTGTAATGTTGAAATAATATATTATAAGAAGTCAATAGAAGTCCCAAATCACCAAATTTAAATTTAAAAGAGCCAACTAGTTTCAATAGCGAAGTTATCATATTCAAAACTAATTATTGACTGAATAATTGAGTGAATAATGTCTTGAAAATGATAGCTTCGCTATTGAAACTAGTTGGCTCTTTTAAATTTAAATTTGATGATTTGGGACTTTTATTGACTTCTTATAATATAAATTTATCATAAGTAATGCCACGAGTGTTTTCCAAATTATCGATAAATTCACGACTCACGAAGTGAGGAGTGAATTTATCTAGAGAATTTGGAAATCAAGAGTGGCATTTGTTAGGACTATTTAACGAATAAAATTAAGCTGTTTACTCATAAATCATTGTTTAACTCTAGTTATTTTAAAATATTTATATATTTAATATAAACGGCGATGTTTGAAAACAAATACGAAATGTGAGGTTATGTTCAATCACTGCTGCTTGATCATATTATTTATTGCCAAATAAGATCGCAATATTGTAAGAGCGCACCCAAGTGGAGAAATAATGAAACACATGAAACTATATATCATAATTAACATTACAGGTTATTCATTTATTTTTTTAGTAAACAACTCAGTAAAATCAAGGAATCTTTTCATTATTTGCTATATTCAATGTATTTGTTGGAGAAAAATAATGATTTGACCTGTTCAGAACATTAAAAAGCAGGAGCTTTCTTTATCACAAAAGCAGGAGCTGATAAAGAGAAATCGATAAAGAGCGAGGTGAAACACGACTGTCGTTGGTTGTAAAACAACGTTCATTGAAACGTGATTGGTCATTGACTAGCATTTGTGGCATGAGTTAAATAGTCATAAATAATGCCACTTCGTGAGTCGTGAATTTATAGATAATTTGGAAATCAAGAGTGGCATTTGTTAGGACTATTTAACGAATAAAATTAAGCTGTTTACCCGCAAATCATTATTTAAATATAGTTATTTTAAAATATGTATATATTAATGTAAACGTCATTGTTTGAAAACAAATGAGAAACGTTTGTTACGGTTCATTTGTTTATCACTGCAACCAGATCATATTATTTATTGCCAAAGGATCACAATATTGTAAAGAATGCACCCTAGTGGAGAAAAAATGAAACACATCAAACTGTTTATAACCAACATATTAATCAATTTCTGATGTCCTATAATGTAAATTATATTTTTCTGGAACGTAAATTCCTGGGAAATAATACGTTTAAGAAAGTGCAAACTGTGGTTTCTTTTTTATCGTGGTACAATAAATTATTACGAATGTTGTTCTATTATATCACCGCAAGTAGTATATGCACTATATATATATATATATACAATCTGGTAGCCGTATTCCTTCGGGATCTTCTTACTGCAAAATAATGCTCTGGCCAATCAGAATGTTAAAAAAGGAGGAGCTTGATTTTACAGTGATAAAATTAAACTGATAAAATCGAGGTGAAAAACAGCTGTGATTGGTTGTAAATCAAAATTCATGGAAATGTGATTGGTCATTGACTGTCATTTGGGACATGAGTTAAATAGTCACCAAGAAGATCCTTCTACTGTATTAATTGAAATAATATGACCATAAAGTATCGTAATGAGACATAGGATGGGGAAATATCTAGGACGTCTGGAAATTAAAAGCGCGGGAACTAACTCATGCTTTATAATATGGTATCAGGTGACAAAGACACAAGATTTGTATAGATGATCATGATATAGTGGTTAAATAAACAATGTACCGAGGAGGGCAGCTAGAAATGTTAGTAAATAGTAAGAGAGCTCTCTGGGCACAAGATGTGTGTACGTTGTGTGTGAAGCTTCAAGTAAACCCTTTCTCCGATGTAATCTTGCAGGCTCGCTTTTAAGTGTAGTTAATATTTAATGGTGAAGTAGCAAGCATCTAGTCGGTGACCCCCTTCCACCCTCTGAACTCGTACAACCAACCCTCGGAATTAATGACAGCCTGATCTGCCTTACTCCGCTCCCACTTGTCACAAGAAAAGTGCTACAAGTACAGATACTGCTAATAAGTAGTCAACAAATTTATATTATTACTCTTTCAAGGATTACTACGCGCCATTGTATCTAGACTAAGCTACCAAAGTAGTAGATAGTAGCAAAACAACTTTTTCCAGAGGATGGGACTGGTCCTGAAAGTACTACAGTGTCTTAAATGTTTTATCAGCTGAGGATACAGCAGCATTTACAAGGTATTTTATTTTATAATTTTTACACGCTTTATATTAGCTTGACCTGTATCTATCTATCTATGTAACGGAATCCTTCAACGCGATATTCACCCACTTAAAATCATTGGATCGACTTGAAACTTTGTATACTTGTAAAAGACCCGTGACAATACAATAATTTCATATTTTGTTTCTAAAATCATGGCCAGAATCATCATAAAATCGAAAAAAGTGTCTTTGTATCTATGTAACGGAATTTTTAACACGATTTTCACCCACTTAGAAACATTGGATCGACTTGAAACATTGTATACTTGTAACAGACCCGTGACAATACAATAATTTCATATTTTGTTTCTAAAATCCTGGACAGAATCATCAGAAAATAAAAAAGTGTCTTTGTATCTATGTAACGGAATTTTTTAAAACGATTTTCACCGACTTAGAAACATTGGATCGACTTGAAACTTTGTATACTTGTAAAGTACCCGTGACAATACAATAATTTCATATTTTGTTTCTAAAATCCTGGCCAGAATCATCAGAAAATAAAAAAAAATGAAAACTGGTACTGTGGACTTGTCGAATTTTTAGTCAGTTGTTGTAAGAGCTCAGTTGGTAGAGCGGTGAACTTTGGTGGTATGTAATTTCAGTAATCCATAGGTCGCTGGTTCAAATCCAGCTGGGAGGTTTTTTTAGAAGAGTATTATTTTTAGCTCATACTGCAATAGTATCGAATTTAAAGAAATTTACATTTTTATCTTATTCTGTAAAATATTAAAACTAAAAAATAAATAATAAATAATAGTTTTTAAAAACTAAAACAACACGCTTTCTTAGAAAACCGAACTAAAAAAAAGAAAAATAATTTTAATTTCCAACACGCTTGGGATAAATAATTTTACCATCAAAAACGTTGGGTGCATTTTATGATTTTTACATTTTCTTCTTAGAGACTTTAATTTTACCAATATCTGTTTATTATCAAATATATTAATTGATAAAGAGCACCCCACGCTTTTGATGGTAAAATTATTTATCCCAAGCGTGTTGGAAATAAAAATTATTTTTTCATTTTTTTTAGTTCGGTTTTCTAATAAATCGTGTTGTTTTAGTTTTTTAAAACCATTATTTATTATATTGTAACCCTAAATTCTTAGTTCCGTGTCATAAAGAGCAACATTAAATACTTTTTTTTTTTTTTGCGCGATAGTGCGTTTTGTCGTACTTACTGCAATGGCGACCATGATTGAAAGTTCAACTTCCTGCATTTCGGGGTTGGCAACTTAAATAACTATACTGTAATAAAATGACTATAATGTAATATTACACATTGAAAACCGCGTGCGGGAAGTAAAACCACCGCCCTCTATGTATGCTAATACAATGTATATACAAAAAATATCCAAAAGGTAGTGATAATATACATTATACGAAACAAATCACTGCATTTTAAATGAACTGAACTTTATTTTAAACAATTCAAGGTGCTCTAAAATTCCCCTTATAAACTTCTAGGACTTTGTAGAGGGAACTGAGTTGATAATATTTAGAATTGGAAACCATGTCCGGAAACTTCCGTGTTACAGCCGTTTGAAAACTTTTTACACTTAATTTATTATGAGATGTGACACAGTACATCATTTGTTTTACTATTCAACTCATTAATAACCAAAGAAACAAGATGGAAACTGAATCATGACTTGCATTAATAATCCCGGATACACCCACCACAATCAATTCTGGGCAGTTTTCAATATTTAGAAAAATGTTGATATTAAAAAAAAACTCCCAAGTCTTGGAATATTCGATAGGGAAACTTTCGATTTAGACGAATCGCGAAGCTATTACTTGTTGAGACACGTGACGTATGTTCAGGCAATACTTGTTTTCAAACGGCTGCATCACGGAAATGACAAGTTTCCGGACATGGTTTCCAATTCTAAATGTTATCAACTCAAGTCCTAGAAGTTTGTAAGTGGAATTTTAGTGCACTCTGTATAAAACAATAAATTCGTATTTGCCGACATTTCATGACTGATTACTGTTACGGCCTGCTGTAGTCTCAACTAATAAACTTGCCCACACTGCTAAAAGTTAGTCAGTCGTTTATAATGAACGCAAATATTTCCAACAAAGATATTATTTTTCTGATGTTGAGTGATTCCGGGTTCTGTGGCCGTGGTCCATAGTTGGTGTTGATACCAGACGTTTCGCCCTCAACTGCGGAGGGCATCTTCAGTGGCGAGTGCTTCTAGGCGTGTTTCCTGGTCGGAAGCTCTACTTAGAGTGAACGCTGCGGGTGTTGTATTGATACTAGTAGTGGGAGCAGGGTGAGCGGGCGTGGCTCTTGCTGATTGGCTAATGGTCGTCTCCTTGTTGTCCCTAGTGTTGATGCATTTATTTTCTAGTGTACGGTACCAGGCCTTAGACAGTTTAATACCTTCCTCTTTTCTGTTAATATTTTCCTTATGCTTGTGTATTCTATAGCCTCTCGATATAATCTAGTGTCTATTATTTCCCTAGATTATATCGAGAGGCTATAGAAATACACAAGCATAAGGAAAATATTAACAGAAAAGAGGAAGGTATTAAACTGTCTAAGGCCTGGTACCGTACACTAGAAAATAAATGCATCAACACTAGGGACAACAAGGAGACGACCATTAGCCAATCAGCAAGAGCCACGCCCGCTCACCCTGCTCCCACTACTAGTATCAATACAACACCCGCAGCGTTCACTCTAAGTAGA
The DNA here is from genome assembly GCA_030220185.1 of Diploptera punctata. Classification (NCBI taxonomy): domain Eukaryota; kingdom Metazoa; phylum Arthropoda; class Insecta; order Blattodea; family Blaberidae; genus Diploptera; species Diploptera punctata. The sequence goes on from JASPKZ010009294.1 coordinate 88,931, forward strand.
GCTTCCGACCAGGAAACACGCCTAGAAGCACTCGCCACTGAAGATGCCCTCCGCAGTTGAGGGCGAAACGTCTGGTATCAACACCAACTATGGACCACGGCCACAGAACCCGGAATCACTCAACATCATGATTACCGGCCGTGAAAGCCTGCATTCAACTATTATTTTTCTATTATTTATTATTTTGAAAACACCATCGCGCAAAAAATAATGTACAACGCACGTTTGTGAAGTGTTTTACAGAATCTCGCAAATTAAAAACCTCGCTATTGCTCGGTTTTTAAGCATGTTCCTCGCTTCTGTAAAAACCACTTCCCAACTTCGTGGAGTTTCACTATTGTCAGATTATTTAGTTATTCTTAATGTACAAAAAGACAGATAAAAGTTTGATTGGTTGGTAAAATATTTATATTATGTAGATATAAGATTTATTGACACAATATTTACTTATTTATTCAGTAATTATTGATAGATACTAGGTAGATTGATGGATGGATAGATAGAATATTGATTGATTGATTGATTGATTGATTGATTGATTGATTGATTGATTGATTGATTGATTGATTGATTGATTGATTGATTGATTGATCGATTGGTCGATTGATCGATTGGTCGATTGGTCGATTGATCGATTGATTGGTCGATACAAGGATGATTCAAGATGTATATATATATATATATTGATACAATATTGATGTATTGATTGTTATATAATTGGCCATTATTTTCATTAATATTTGAATGAAGTGACACTATGAGGTTGATTTTAATTAATAAATTTAGTTACCTTTAACAAAATACCTCATAATTGTAGATTTCTTGTAAACTAATTTTGATACATCTTCATATCACCTTCAGCTCTATCTAACTTTTACACAGAGCTGAAGATGATACGAAGATGTACAGAAACCAATTTTCGATAAATCTAAAATTATGAGGTGATTGTTAAATCTAACTCAGTTTATTAATTACAATAAACCTCATAGTATCTCTTCTGTCTAAAAGTTAGATAGAGCTGAAGATGATACGAATACGTAAGGAAACTGGTTTTCAAGGAATCTAAAATTGAAGTGAGTTGTTATATCTACCTAAATTTAGGTACCAGTAACTGATATATATTTATTAACACAATATTTATTGATACATAGATAAATGGATGGATGGATGACTAGATACATATGTAAATATAAGATCGATTAATTGATAAAAGATTGATTTATTGATTGACTGATAATTTAAATATTATATTTATTTATTGAAATTGTTTCCAGACAAGCTGTCTGTAGACCATGGTTAATATTTATTTAATCTAATGATGCGATACGATGAACAAACGTTCATTGGCCCATGATATACTTCCTTCCCAGTATCGCAGTGCATCTGCTTTGCTGCGCAGAGCATTTCATGTACAGAAATGTCTGTCCATATTTTCATCAGAGTTACATAGCATACAGCTGGTGATGGTATTATTCCAAGGCGATGAAGATGTTTCCCGAGACAGTCATGACCAGTGCGATGTGAAATTTTGTAACGGACGTTCTTCTTGGTCCAACCATGGTTAACTAAAGAGACAAATTTGCAGCTAGCTCAATGGTAGAGCGACTGTGCATAATTCTTGAGATCTTGAGTTTCAAGTCCAGGCTGAGGAGCAATTTTTTCTCCACTTATGTTAACTATGACCTTATAGATGGCTTGTTCAGAAACTTTAATTTCCATAGAAAGTTCGTAAATGACTGACTTTTCGCCGAAACCCCACCAGAACGATTTCTCGCAATAGATACACTCCCATTAATTCCTGTGAACACAAGTTTCACTACTAACGACGAACTCTAGGTTTAAAGACAGAGGAATTTATGCTCGCTATAGGAGGTATGCGTAAGTACCTCAATGGTAGCGCGCAGCGCGTAAATCTGGAGACCGTTAAAATCCCGACTTAAGTGCAACTTTTTTTTTTTAATTTCTGTAGAATATTCTTAATTAGATGACGTTTCAGCGAAACCCTATCATAATGGCTATAATGGCTTATTGTAGTAGAAATAACCACATTAAGTCTTTTCAACACAATTTTATCTGCATAGGAGGGTTTGGGAATTAAATAGTGAAAATGTTTTGTTTGCTCCTGAAGTTTGCCAAAGTAGCTCAATGGTACAGAACTACCGCGTAAAGATTGATCTTGGTTCAAATCGCGCCACAGGTGTAATTTTTTTATATCCGCTTTATTTATTTATTAATAGAGTCGTTATGTCCCTCTGTGTACAGAATATGTCGTGGTGGTGAAGTTCTGCAAGAAAGCCAGATCGACTTTTTTTTTTAATTTAGCGTTTCAGGTAAACCCCTAATCTTAATGGTTGTATTTCACTTATTTATGGAGAATACCTCCATTTTAATAGTAGGCTATATACGGCGTTTCGTTGCAGAAAATTGAAAATTGTGGAACTCTTTCTAAATTTTCGCTTCAGATTAACTCTCTACTCCTAATTTTGCTTGTTCATGAAACTTAACCTTATTTCCTTAATTGATTGCTATATGATGAATTTGGTTTCGAAAAAAATTATGGTCGCTAGAGAATTAAAAATGCACATATATTTCTCATAAGTAATGCCACGAGTGATTTCCAATTTATCTAGAGAATTTAAAAATCAAGAGTGGCATTTCTTAGGACTATTTAACGAATAAAATTAAGCTGTTTACTCACAAATCATTATTTAACTATAATAATAATAATAATAATAATAATAATAATAATAATAATAATAATAATAATGCTTTATTTATTCTCGCAGAGTTAAGGCCGTAAGGCCTTCTCTTTCACTCAATCAGCACAAATACAAATAAATATTTGGCAAATATAGATATACAATATACTAATTATAAACAGTTAAAGATACATTAAATGTAGCAATGTAATTTCATGTAAAAACAACATTTTATAGGATAATAACAATAATAATACGATAATAATAATAATAATAATAATAATAATATAAATATGATAAATTATATGAGAAACACCAATTAATATATATACCTTACACTGGGTAATAATGAAGTCGAGGTTAGACAAATGTAAACCTAGATTTCTCCCAAAAGATGCCAATGTCCGGTATCCCCTTATCTCCCAGTTGCGAGAAGTGAAGATAGTATATGACATGGAGTGATAGTTATTTTAAAATATTTATATATTTAATGTAAACGCCGATGTTTGAAAACAAATGAGAAACTATTGGTACGCTTCATTTGCTTCTTTTGTTCATCACTGCAACCAGAACATATTATTTATTGCCAAAGGATCGCAATATTGTAAGAATGCACCCTAGTGGAGAAATTTATAACCAACATTACAGGTATTAATTAATTTCTGATGTCCTATGATGTAAATATGTCAATTATACTGTTCTGCAACGTCATTTCCTGGAAAATAATTCGTTTAAGAAAGTGCAAACAGTGGTTTCTTTTTTTTGTGGTATAATCAATTATTACAAATGTTTTTTGTATTATCTCCCGCATGCGCAATCTGCTGACATTCATACACTATATATACAATCTGGTAGCCGTATTCCTTACAGAGTCAGTCACTGCAAAATAATGCTATGACCTATTCAGAATGTTAAAAAGGAGGAGCTTTCTTGAATATGATAAACTTTAGTTCATAAATTCGAGGCGAAACACGACTGTGATTGGTTGTAAATAAAAAATAATTGAATTGTGATTGGTCATTGACTCCCATTTGGGGCATGAGTTAAATAGTCAAAATAATTTTCGGTTTTTTTAGAAAAATCTTATTAGCTTCTTTCTTTCAGAATTTGCTGAAAACAAATTTTCTTTTAACCATCACAACTTACTTGTCCTACATGATCAAATCGTTAGTCAAATTTGGCACCGCGATTTCGGTCTGTAAAATCATTGGCATTATCAAATCCGTAGTTTCATGGCCTCGTGGACATAAACTCTCCATACATCCCAATTTTGAGCCAATGTTTTCCAGTCCTCATCCATATAATTTACCTCCTTCAAATCATGATTATTATTTTAACATCTCATTCTTAAGCTGCGTACTGAGTGCTTTTCCTGTGTTTTCTTACAAGTAGTTCCCATATCCCTCTTTCGTACCTCCACTCTTGCCACGTGTCCTGCCATCGCAGTGTATGAAACTTAACTGTTTCCAACCTCTGATGCACTTGGTTCTATGACTAATATTTCTGCTGTCTGTAAATCATCATATTCAGTATCATGTTCTGCATTTAGACTATATTTAATAGCTGATTTATGTAATTTTTCCACCTATTTAATATTCCTGGTATCTGCAATTTTCATTCCTAATTATTTTTGTTCTAGCCTGAAATCCTTTCCTTTCAATCATAATTACCTGAACGAGTTGAGCGATGTCAAATTGGTTTCGATGGGAATTATATTGATTCAAAAATTTTAACTTGTATTAGGTTTCAAATATTTTTTATCAGCTATAAATATTTTACAAAGTGGCATAATATGTCACATAATTTTTATATATTGAATATATGTTTTATATCATAAAGCCGACAAATCAAATTATCGTATGAAATTATTGTAACACGAATGAAAGTAAATTTGAGGTTAAGTATGATTTATGAAAAAAAATATGTTGGGGGGGGGCATTGGAGACAATTACGCATTAACAGAAATTTCCAATAAGAATACGTTATGCAGTATAATTAGATAACACTCTGGTTATTTACATATAATTTCACCCATTTTAATCTTATTTTTAATCTTATTTTAATCTTATTTTTAATCTTAGTTTCCTTTCGCCAATGTTCCAAATCGTTTTCGTGGAGTAATGACCATCGAACTCTGTATTTATACACCAACAGTTTCCTGCTAAATCGCATTTATAAGAATTTTTTTCCGAATTTATTATTTTCCTATTATCTGTCAATTAACAGTCTTATTAGAACGACAATTATAAGTAAATCCGACATATGGTATTTTCATGTGCAGAGAATCGCTGTTCACTGACAGCACTCCAATAGAAATGCATAATTTAGTTAACACATTAATTTGAGACAAAATATCTAATGGTTTGTTTCCTTTAAGTCTCCTTATTTCTTCATTTTTATCCGGAATATTTATATAGCAATTTGATTAGGATGTTCCTCAAGTCGGTGGGCATAACAAGTGCAGTATTTTTCCAAATTTTCTTTTACCTTGAGATTTGTATATCTCAATGGATGGTGGTGGTATTCTCTTGCCAGGGAGCTGCAACAATTGATCGAAGAATTTTGGATTGAAATCATAGTAGGATTTCAATATTAGAGTTGTTCGCAGTTCCCTATAAATGGATGTCGTAAGTCTAAATAATTTTCACTACAGTTTTCTAAAGTTTGTTTTCTGCACTAAAACTTTGATTTGTGTCCTAAGAACCCATTAAGTTTTAAATTCTTAATTTTAATTCTGTGCGTTTCTTTTGGATATAATTTCGTCATATATTCATCCATGGCTTCTTAAATATAGTAAATACCATAGGAGGGAGAATCAACATTAATTGATGGTAATTTAATTTACTTCTTTTAGTAAACAGTTAAATATTTTACTTTTTTCTCTCTTTCAATGCGCTGTAGGTCTAGAACGATCTTGACCTACCAGCCTGTTGCTGATAATAATAATAATAATAATAATAATAATAATAATAATAATAATAATAATAACTAACTCTAACTAAATCACTGGCACTATCAAACCCGTAGGTTCATGGCCGCGCGGACATAAGCTCTCCATATCCATACATACCTATCCTGAGCCAATGTTTTCCAACCATCCCCTGTATAATCTACTTCACTCAAATCACAGTTAATGTTATTCTCCCACCTCATTCTTGGTCTATCAACTGGGCGTTTTCCCTCTGTTTTTTTTTCTACAAGAAGCTTCCATGCACGTCTTTCATTCCCCATTCGTGCCACATGCCCTGCCTATCGCAGACGAGACTTAACTGTTCTCATTATATCTGGCCTCTATAAAGACCATGTAGTTCACTGTTATGTAAGTCTTCTCCATTCACCTGTCTGTTCATCTCTCTTTGGTTCAAAACTCTGAAAATGCATCGTATTGTGCATAAAATGCATCCAATCTCAAATTCTCTCTAAAAATGTTAAATTAAAAATGTATAAATCAGTAATTCTATAGGGAATGTTTATCAGTAGGTGTATAGTGGAAATCAACGGAAAGCAACCACTTTTTTACGTTTCCGTAGTAAATCTCTAAATATAGCTTATGAATGCTGAGTTTGTATTTGAAGTACTGTCCTTGCTCATAAAATGATTAATGATTTGAATATCACAAAAAATTATATTATTTTATATTCCGATGTGATGATAATAATTTGTAAAAAATCATGCATTAGCTATGGGTTCAACAATTGTCATTAATTCTTAATAGTCATCAATATGTATTGTGTGTATATAATCAATATATGTTTTGTGAGTACTACTTCTTTAACCTGAAGGTAACTTTTTTTCCCTCGTGAACATATGTCGGTATTGCTGGAGGAAGGTGTTTGAGGAGGCACGATGAAGCAACGCGAGTATTTATGTTATCAAATTATAATGACAGTCTCGCATGTTACATGTCTAGTTGTTCGTAATTTTATGCACTGCTGTTTTTTACGTGCACAGTGCTCCTGACACAACTTTAATAATAATAATAATAATAATAATAATAATAGTAATAATAATAATAATAATAGTAATAATAATAATGTTATTCGTTCGAATGCAGATAATTTCTCATAGTCATAATGAACAAGAAAAGCTTAATATAAAAATAGTAAACTAAAAGGAAAAAAAATGACGAAAAGAAATTGAATGAGATTAAACGAAATGGCGTGTATAAAAAAAAGACAACTACAAACAGTTGTACACATAAGTACAGACGAAAAAAGATACCATAAAAAAATAAATACATTTTTCTAAAGTCAATATGGTTAAAATGAACATCGAGGTATTGTACAACCGGAATTTATCTCCTTTCGGAAATAAAAAGCCAATGGGCCTTAGGCCATAGAGGTAGAAAGAGGCATCCAAGGGCGCTAAGGGCTTATGAAGAAGCTCAGCAATATTTAGTAAATTCCAGGAAAAATATAAACTGATAACAATAAGAAAGGAAGGGACCATACAGATAACTAATGAGAGAATATTAGAAAATATAAAGCAAGTACTTCAAGTATAAGTCTAAAAAAGTCGGAAAATGATCGGCGTGTTTCGGAATTACGGCCTATGACGAAACGTCCGCGTACAGGTTCTTCAGTTTCTTTTCAATAATACACCTAGTTCACACGTGTAAATGGTGACGCTTGGTTCATCTCATCATCCATGCAAGTATTAGGCCATGTGGCCTGTTACGGTCTCAAACAGGAATTTTCCACCCAGCGCTTTTTTGGACGTCTCAGCGATCTTTTGCCTTGTGGGCAGTAACGAAGCATGGCTTTCGGAATTCTGTGCGACGGCATTAGTTGAAGATGGACTTTCCAGTTTTTCTGTTAGTTTTGTACATGGTGGAGAATGGGTTTAACATCCAACTCTTCCATAATTTCCTCATTTCTTTTACGGTCCCTCTTTGTATAGCCTGCTGTACGACGCATAAATCGCATCTCATTTGCTGTTATTCGGCTTTCATCTCTTCTTCGTATAGTCCATGCTTCACTACCATACATTTGGTTCATCTAAAGACCGGATGATGATGGAATAAAGTAAGTTTAACTATTTTTAAACTGTCATTATTATAAATGTTAGCTTGTAGTTTGGCTTGTTTGTATAATCTAAGAAAAGTGTTAATTTCGCGTATTGTGCTCCACTTTTCTGCTTTACTATCTATGAGCACTAAATCTGGTCTCATATTTCCCAGTTCGCTAAACCAGCAACATCCTTTTATCCTGTCCAGACTAATAACTTGTTTCTTAGGTAAAATATAAGTATTATTATTATTATTAGTATTATTATTATTATTATCACTATTGTATTATTATTATCATCATTATTATTATTATTGTTATTATTATTATTATTTATTATTATTATTATTATTATTATTATTATTATTATTATTATTATTATTATTATTATTATTATTATTATTATTATTATTATTATTATTATTATTATTATTATTATTATTATTATTATTATTCAATCTTTGGAGACTTGAAAGCAAGTTAATTTCCTACCAATCGGTTGCTAGCCGAAAAGTAGAGAGTCCAGTGGTGGGGCTGCCACCTAAAGCCCCTGGACAGGCATGAAGGAGGATTAGCATTTACTCTAATCCTGATGTAACAGTTATACCGCTGTGACTCGTCACAGAATACCAAAACAAATTCTTCACTACATTCCTCGAGGCAGAAGATCTGTGGGTCGACCTTTTCGGAGATGGCGGGAGACCGTAATGGGCCACTGGGCCTAATACTTGAAAGGCAGATGATGATGATGATGATGATGATTCAATTCAGTGAGGAAATTTGGTGTAACAGATAAGACACAGAGGACAGAGAACGATGGAGAACTTTAATTATGGGAAATTTGTGAATATTTGTTGCAAAATGATAGTCTATAAGTCCATAGTCATTTATATATATATATATATATACTTACTTACTCACTGACACTATCGAACCCGTAGATTCATGGCCGCACGGACATAAGCTCTTCATACATCCCTATCCTGAGCTAATGCTTTCCAATCATTCCCTGTATAATCTACTTCCCTCAAATCATAGTTAATGTTATTCTCCCACCTCATTCTTGGTCTACCAACTGGGCGTTTTCCCTCTGGCTTTCCTACAAGAAGCTTCCGTGCAAGTCTTTCATTCCCCATACGTGCAACATGTCCTGCCCATCGCAGTCTACGAGACTTAACTGTTCTTATTATATCTGGCTTCCTATAAAGACCATGTAGTTCGTTGTTATGTAGTCTTCTCCATTCACCTGCCTGTTCATCTCTCTTTGGTCCAAAAATTTTCGAAAAAATCCAGAAGGAATTGAAATATGACGACCCACAGCAAAGAAATATGGTTAAAAGAAAACGGCACAATGATATTGTAAGATATGCAACCTGGAATGTCCGAAGCATCCATGAAAAAGAAGAGGAACTAGACAGTATATTTAAAAATAGAAACATTGATATTGCAGTAACTACAGAAACTAAGAAGAAACTTAAAGGAACGAAAGAAACACAAAATTATGTACAAATATATAGCGGTGTCGACAGGAAAACCCATGGACAAGCTGGAGTAATTATTTGGATTAATAAAACCATAAGAAATAAAATTCAACACTACACTTACTGGAATGAAAGAATATTAGAGCTTCGACTGAAAATTAATAGAGGTAATTTGACAGTTCTTGGTGTATATGCACCAGAGGAAGGCCGTCAAGAAGACAATGAAGAATTTTATAAAATATTACAAGAAATTTATAGCAAAATTAATAGAAATGATTACATTCTCATAATAGGAAATTTAAATGCCAGAGTGGGCAATGCTCAAGTCAACAATAATATTGGAACATTTGGCGAACCAACCAGCAATAGGAATGGGACAAGATTAACAGATGTTGCTATCTACAATGAACTGAAAATAACGAATACCTTTTACAATCATAGAAACATACATAAGTATACCTGGCATCGTCAGGACTCAAAATCAATAATTGATTATTTCATTGCAAATAATAAGATTTTTAAATTGTTTCTCGATGTCAGAGCCTACAGAGGATATGATATTGGTTCAGATCACTACCTAGTAGAAGCAAAAATAAGATTTCCACCAAGATGGTTAAAAAAGAAGAAACAACAACAGAGCATAGAACAAAAGTACAAGGTAAAATTATTTTATGATGACAGCATTAAATGGTTATATTCGAGAAGAATTCAGCAATATATGGCTACAACTCCAGAAAGTAATGATGTCGAAGAAGAATGGAAAAACATTAAAATGATAATTCAAAATGCAGCTAATGAAACTTTAGGAAAAGTAAATATACAACAAAGAAGAAATACAACTCTAAAAATCTGGGATGATCAAATAAAACAATTGATTGAAGAAAAAAATACAGCTTATAAAAATATTTGAACACAAAGAAAGTAGAAAATGAAATAGAATTCAAACGCTGTAGAGCTATTGTTAAGAGGGAAATAAGAAAGAGGCATAGGAAAACATGGTTAAATTTTGTTACACATTTAGAATCAGATTTGCATAAGCTCCAACCCAATGCCTTCAAAATCTTAAAACATTTGAATAAAGATATTAAAGAATCTACCAAAATTAATTGCGGAGTAACAAAAGAAGATTTTTTCAATTATTATAAAAGTCTTTGGACTGACAATAGCTATGAAGATACAATTTTCCGAAATAATAATGAGACAGATTCCATAATATCATTGGAAGAATTGAACAATAGTTTAAAGAAATTAAAAAATGGGAAGGCAACTGGCACAGATGGCTTGAATTCTGAATTGTACAAATATGCAGGCAAACAGTTCCATTAAAGACTGTTGTCCTTCTTTAATAATGTATTCAAAAATGCAGATATACCACAAGAATGGAAGAGAAGCATTGTTATACCCCTGTTCAAGAACGGAGACAAGAGAAAAATTGACAACTATAGGGGAATCAGTTTGTTAAACACATGCTACAAAATGTATGCAGACATTTTAAATGGAAAATTGAAAAGTTTCACTGAAAATCCCTTATGGAATGTCAAAATGGATTTAGGAAAGGACGATCTTGTATTGATTCAGCATTTTCTGTTAAACTATTGCTTGAAAAAAGAAGAGAATTCAACTTAGAAACACATTTTGCTTTCATAGATTTTGAAAAAGCATTCGACACAGTCAAGAGATCTAAACTCTTAAATATATTGGAAGACAGAAATATACCAAATTTACTTCGGCAGAACATACAAAATATTTACAAAGACAACACCATGAAGATTAAATTAAATAACAGATTTTCTGAAGAAGGAATTATATCATCGTGGTGTCAGACAAGGCTGCCCCCTATCCCCAACACTCTTTGCAATTTATATCAATGAAGTAATATGTTGCTGGAACAAAACATATAAATTTGGAATAAGAATATCAGAAAATAGAAAATTAAACACCCTATTGTTTGCAGATGACCAAATAATAATAGCAAATTCCGAAGATAATCTATAGAAAGGTCTGTATGAACTTAACAAAATTACAGAAGAATATGGATTAAAGATATCTACATAAAAAACCAAAATTATGGAATTTCAAGGTGTAGATCCTGTCAGAAGTAAAATTGTACTGGACAATAAAATTTTGGAGCAGGTGAATAATTTTACATATCTAGGATGCAATATCTCATATGAAGAAGAAAAGGATGTAAATGCAAAAATATCTAAATTTTTAAGAATTTTAGGGTTAATAAATTCTATCTTCAAGCCACAGTTAGTCCAAAAGCATTCAAGACTGAAAGTGTATAAAACACTGGCTCTTCCAACTCTTTTGTATGGTAGCGAAGTATGGACGTTAAAACAGAAGTATATACAGAGACTTAGATCTGCTGAAATGAGATATCTTCGGAGGACTGCAGGATACACACTACTAGATCACAAAAAAAAATGAAGACATCTTAGAAGAATTACACATGGAATCTTTAGAAAACAAAATTTCTGATTATAAGTCAAGATGGATACAACATGTTCATCGAATGGAAGATCATAGAATACCCAAACTAATGTTAAGATATCATCCTGCAGGAAGAAGAAGACCAGGACGTCCACTCAAAAGACTTCTGGATGGTGTTTCTCTTGAGGCCGAAATAGGTCAACAAATGGCCTAAATTCGTGAATGTACTATGATGATGATGATGATGAGGATGATGACTTTATTCTCAAATACTTGTAATCTCCTTTCCTCCCATAAAGTAAGAGTCCATATTTCGGACACAAATAATATAACTGGTAGAATAATAGTTTTATATATTTTCAGTTTAACGTTTTTTGAAAGGAGTTGGGACATCAAGAGTGTCTGCAATGCATAATAGCACGCATTTTCAGAATTGAGCCTATGTTTAATTTCTTTGTGCATCTCATTCCTATTTGTGATTATTGTTCCTAGGTACTTGAATTCAGCCATCTCCTCAAAATTTCCCTCATTTGTCATTAGCTGTCCATTTCCATTATATGATGAATTTCTACGTGTGACCATATATTTAGTTTTATTGATATTTACTTCCAGTCCTAATTTCTTAGTGTGACTCAATAGTGTGTGCGTGTTGTCCTTTAGTATCTCCTCGCTATCGGCCAATAATACTACATCATCAGCATAAACTAACAGCTTATAATACCATGGAGTTGTAAGCCTTCCTTATTCTCTAAAGAGTTAATGGCATGCTCAAGTACAAAATTAAATAGTAGAGGTTATATATATATATATATATTCATGTCAATTTGTTAATTACTAAGATTGGTTGAAGAAACCCCTCAATGATGAGGAAAATTCTCAGAATGAATGAATTATTATTATTATTACTGTTGTTATTATTGACCCATATCCGCACTTAATGTATAGCTATACTTTTATTAAATTTTAAATATAATTTGTGAAACATATTAGTATAAAACCCAATAGACATAGAAAAAAATCGTCATCCTTACAAATGCTAGGCCAAATAGGCTGTTTGATCTCATAAATGAGGAATTTTCCTTCCATCGCTTTTTGGGATGCCCCAGAGATATCTTCCCATGGGGTTAGTAGTAAAACATTGTTTTTGGGATTCTTGAGAATCTCAACTGTAGTAAGTGGTTCATGCAGTTATTTTGACTATTTAACTCATGCCCCAAATGGGAGTCAATGACCAATCACATTTCAATGATTTTTAATTACAACCAATCACAGTCGTGTTTCGCCTCGAATTTATCAAAGAAGTTTGTTATATTAAAGAAAGTTCCTCCTTTTTTACATTCTGAATAGGTCATAGCATTATTTGCAGTGACGGACTCTCTAAAAAATACTGGCTACCAGATTGTATATTATATAGTGCACGAATGTTAGCTGATAGTGCTTGCGGGAGATAATATAAAATCGTTTGCAGCAATTGATTATACCACAAAAAAGAAACCACTGTTTAGACATTCTTAAACGAATTATTTCCCAGGAAATAACGTTACAGAAAAATATAATTGACATATTTACATCATTGGACATCAGAAGTTAATTAATACCTATAATGTTGGTTATAAATTTCTCCACTAGGGTGCATTCTTACAATATTGCGATCCTTTGGCAATAAATAATATGATCTGGTTGCAGTGATAAACAAAAGAAGCAAATGAAACATACCATTCGTTTCTCATTTGTTTTCAAACATCGCCGTTTACATTGAGTATATAAATATTTTAAAATAACTATACTTAAATAATGATTTGTGAGTAAACAGCTTAATTGTATTCGTATTCGTTAAATAATCCTAACAAATGCCATTCTTGATTTCCAAATTCTCTAGATAAATTGAAAACCACTCGTGACAATAATTTTTGTATGAAACGGAGCACTGATTCCATATCAAGTTCTTTCATTATTTTTTATTACGTTTTTGGTCCCACTTTGTATATCCTGCAGTGTGTCTCATATATCTCATTGATTTAACTGTAATTTGTCTCAATGACCATGCGTCACTGCCAAAACACAGAACAGGTCTTGCCAAGGTCTTATATAGGGGTATTCTTGTGATTTTCTACACAAGAAAAGACTTCGTTACCACGTTAATTTATACTCATAGTTTTGGAATATTTTACATTTTTTCTTCGTATGATCATATTATTAAATGTTACCCAACTTATAGCCGCGATGTGTGAAATCATTCACTCTTTCTAAAATATTACTTCCCAAATATACTACTGGGGATAAGAAAGCCATAACATCTTAATGTAGAGGACATGCTACATTAGTAGCAAACAACTCAACTCCTCTAGGCTAGCAACCCATTGGACTTTTTTATAATTTTTCAAATCTCATAAAAAGACTCGAAAAAACCGGACTGATCAAAATAGAAAATATACAATACAAATATAAAACAGATACAAAATTCAAATAGGAAACACATTTAACTATAATTTCGTGTCATGTGAATTTTTATATGTGTATTCCTTAATTCTGCATACCAATAAAAATTGAAACGAAAATTCAAGGTCCTATTTTTTTATGTTTCTCAAAGTTAGTAATAATCTAACCATAAGTCAAATTCTTATGATCAAGATAGTCTAGATGGTGAAGCATTGTAACACCCGACTGTATGGCAATGAAACAATCAGTGTAATTCTGCACAAAAAATAGTTTTTAAACAATAAAATAAGCGCATTTATTTCAAACGTTGACGAATATGGGTAATAAAGGAAGTAGTAACACTAAATCTAGGGAGGCTATTTAAATATTAATATCAGTAACGTCTCATTCAAAGCTGCTTTTACTAAGAGGCCTCTTATTTCATTCTTCAGATTCTTTTTTCGTGTAGTAAAACTAATAATAATAATAATAATAATAATAATAATAATAATAATAATAATAATAGCTTTATTTTACCTGGCAGAGTTAAGGCCTTAATGCCTTGTCTACCACTCAACCAAGATAGAAAAAAACATACAAAAATTTTAACTAACTCACTAGCACTATCGAACCCATAGGTTCATGCCGCGCGGACATAAGCTCCCATACATCCCTATCCTAAGCTAATGTTGTCCAATCACCCCCTGTATAATCTACTTCCCTCGAATCGTAGTTAATGTTATTCTCCCAGCTCATACATTGTCTACCGACTAGGAGTTTTCTCTCTGGTTTTCCTACAAGAAGCTTCCATACTCGTTTTTCATTCCCCATTCTTGCCACATGTCCTGCCCATTACAGTCTACGAGACTTCTAACTGTTCTTATTATATCTGGCTTCCTATATAAAGATCATGCATTTCACTGTTATGTAGTCTTCTCCATTCACCTGTCTGTTCATCTCACTTTGGTCCAAAAGTTTTCCTAAGAACTTTATTCTCAAATACTCGCAATCTCCTTTCCTGCCTTAAAATAAGATTCCATGTTTCGCACCCATATAATATAATTGGTAGAATAATAGTTTTATATATTTTCAGTTTAACGTTTTTTGAAAGGAGTTGGGACGTCAAGAGTCTCTGTAATGCATAATAGCATGCATTTCCAGAATTCAGCCTATATTTAATTTCTTTGTGCATCTCATTCCTATTTGTAATTACTGTTCCTAGGTATTTAAATTAAGTCACTTCCTCAAATTTTCCCTCATCTGTCATTAGCTGTCCATTTCCATTATATAATGCATTTCTATGTGTGAACAAAAATTATTTTTACATCTAAATTACAATAAACAAAATTATTATATGGTATATCTACAATATAATTATTATTTATAATATATTTTGATTTAATCTACATTTAAGAAATCAAACATTAAATGTACAAGATGAAAAATGAGAAAAAATTATTAATGACTAAGAATTCAGTAAATTTTGTCATGGGCGTGGGACCCGCAGATTTACTCCCATTCCGAAGGAGGACGTACTCAAGAAAAGTATGCCCTAAAGAAGCCTATCGACCAATCCGCGTACTTTGAAACCAGAGTCGAGCATGATAACCACTAATTCGACGGACTCAAAAAAGTGTCATAAAACACTCAGACAACATCGCTTGAATAACCTCCGAAAGTTTGTCGCTAGAAATTGTTCCTCCTCTCTATAACCTAACGTAAGAGTGTAATAAATACATTCGGCACGTAATAATCTAATACTAATTGTCGGAACCGGTTAGAGGAATTGATGTTTTTGAAAACGATTTAATGAAAACATTTAAACGTTAAATGTTTTCACGGGCGGACTGTGAGAGCCGTTCAAGACCGACTTGTAAATCATAATTACGGTAGTTGTTCAATAGTGACGTCATTCTCCGCCCATCACAGCGCGGCTATAAATTGACACAATACGTGACGACTAATTGATTTGCTATGCTTTTGTTTGTAGGCCTCAAACAAACGAGCATCACGACAGGCAAATCTGATCGTACAAGAGAAACTGTCACAAAACATAAAACACGGTAAATCGCTGTTATTTATTATTGTTATTGTTATTATTATTATTATTATTATTATTATTATTATTATTATTATTATTATTATTATTATTATTATTATTATCGGCCGCGGTGGACTAGTGGTTATGCTCCTTGCCTCTGGTCCCGAGAGTCGCGGGTTCAAACCCGGCCGGGGTCAATGGATTTTTTAGGATGGAAAAATCCAAGGGGCAAGTCCTCCGGGAGGGACTTTAAGCCGTGGATCCCGAGTCTCAAGATTTTCAGGCTCGTAAGAGATCCTTAAGCCTGAATTAAAAGGCCTCTAAGCAAAATTTACCGAATATTCCCGTCCTAGTACTGCCTTGGTTTCCTAGATGTCAGTGTGAGGCGGAACGCTTACCACGGACCACTCAAATGACATCTGTACGAAAACAAGTGTAACAAAATTAGTATGGTTCAAATTCTTCCCTGTAGGGGGAGAGCGCCTAAATCTCTGTTAAGGGAAACGGCTTACAAGATACAAGATTATTATTATTATTATTATTATTATTATTATTATTATTATTATTATTATTATTATTATTATTATTATTATTATTATTATTATTATTATTATTATTATTATTTCCACCGTTGTGGTCTCGGGGAACCGTTGCTGCTAGTACGCAGCGGTCCCAGGTTCGATCCCCGGTCGGAACAAGTTTCCTGGGTTATATGTTTTTTCGGTTTTTTTCCTCATCTGTAAGACAGTGGTCAGGAAACTTTAAGTTCCCAAACGATCCCCGAATATCATCTAGCCATCATAATCACCAATGTTATATTCGCCATGTTTAGCATAGCTATGTGAGTGGTGTGTTTCGTCTTATTTTGTGTTGTCTCGGAGGAGGCCTTGACATTGATCTGATCAGTCATTCGGTTAAACCTTCATAGTCTGGTGTGGTCAAAAAAGTATGCATGTAGATCAACATTAAAATCTCTCTCCCGACAGGTCGTGCCACTGTAAAACCCGGCGACGTGAGAAATGTAAGAAGGTAAAATATGGTGAGAGGTTAAACTGAAAGAGGAATGTTATTATTATTGTTATTTTTATTATATTATTATTATTATTATTATATTATTATTATTATTATTATTATTATTATTATTATTATTATTATTATTATTATTATTATTATTATTATTATTATTATTATTATTATTATTATTATTATTTGGTAACACCTATAAATAGGCCTACATTATATAATGTAAATGGGCATTAATAACAAATTAAGGAAATTTTGAAGAAGTGACTGAATTCAAATACTTAGGAACAATAATTATAAACATAAATGAGGTGCAGAAAGAAATTAAACATAGGCTCAACTCTGCAAATGCATGTCATTAAGTATTACGTCTCTAGAAAGAAAGTTAAACAAATAATATATAAAAAATGTAGACTATATATACGGAGACGAAACATTGTATCTTATCTGAAATTGAGGAGAAAATATTACTTAAATTTGAGAATAAAGTTTTCAGGAAAATTTTGTACAAAGAGAGAGACGAACAAACAAGTGAATAGAGAAGACTACATAACAGTGAACTACATTATCTTTATGGGGAACAAATGTAACAAGAACAGTTAAATCCCTTAGATTGCGATGGATAGGACATTAGGCACGAATGGGGAATGGAAGAGAGGCATGGGAACTTGTAGGTTTCAGAATTTAAAAGGGCTTGCATCTCCATATCGTAGTCAGCCGAATCCATCACAACGGTGGCATTCCTTTTGTCAGCTGATAAAACAATATCAGTATTGTCACGAAGGACTTTCAGTGCCCTGATTTCCTGTGATGACACATTCTTTCTTGACAAATTTACTTTCGATGTATGCTAAAAATTTCCTCTGCTTCATTCTTAGAGATTTGATCAAGAGATGTTTCATCCGGCGTAATGATGGTCTCCAATGGAATACGAGATGGGGTGTTGGTAAAATTGAATCCTTTGGCTAAGGTGAACATAGCTGCAGACGTAGAGCTCAGCGGATTGCCATTATGATATTTCTGGTATTCTCTCTTAGCATGGCGGAATTGTAGGCCTAACCCACTTCTTCAATTGGGAGCCTAGAAGGCGGAGTAATGTTACCCCGAACGATATGATAGGCGATTAATTGTAATGAAGCTACAGGAGAGCCCTTAAACGCACACTTAGTCTAAATCCAGACCCTAGGCGACCACAAGAAAAAAAATCTGTGGTTTAACCGGAAATCGAACTCGGCACTCCATGTGCTGTAGTCACAATATCTGACCTTAACCCATGAGGCTGGTCATATACCGGTATATATATATATATATATATATATATATATATATATATAGATGTTGTAAATATATATATTTTTTTTTACATTTGGCAATGAAGGCAAATATGATATGAAAATAAAAATGAATGCTTGAGTCGGGATTTGAACCCGAGTCTCTAAACTCTGTATGTTTAGCGCTCTAACCAACTGAGCTACTCAAGTAGGCTATTCCAACACAAACACATTTTTCTTATATATGTAGTATTCTACATTGCTAGGGCCTATATAAGAAAAATGTATGTTTGTGTTGGAATAGGCCTACTTGAGTAGCTCAGTTATATAAGAAAAATTTTATGTTTGTGTTGGAATACTTGAGTAGCTCAGTTGATTAGAGCGCTAAACGTACAGAGTTTAAAGACTCGGGTTCAAATCCCGACTCAAGCATTAATTTTCTTTTCTTATTATATATAGGCCTATATATATATATATATATATATATATATATATATATATATATATACGGGATGTATTTCTGTCTGTCCTTTATAGACTTGTAAACCGTTCAACCGATCTTCGTGAAAATTTATATATATATACAGGTTTTCAGATGCGTCGAGTGTTTAGCCGTTAAGTATTTTGTTCTAAAGTGATTAGGTGTATAGTTCACCTGAAACGAAAATCTAAAAATCGCTCTAGCGATCACAATTTTCGATGTTTCATAACAAAACTCGGAATATCCTATTAAAATGAACCGAGGTTTCTCTAGCAACCGCCATGTTTGGTTCGTCGCAATGTAGGCCTAAATCATATATTTAATTAACCCTCAACATTTAATTTCTTTAGGTGTAACAGCGCACGCAGGGTATTAGCTACTTTATTATAAAAATTAAAAGTAAGAGACATTAAATACAGCCCAACTTCCTTTATTGTAATATATACTTAATGGTAGCTAATAAATTAATCACTGAATCAGTTCCCTTAGACAAGAAATATATACTCTCGTGCTGTATTCGGTTTATAACTACAATATATTTAAAGAAAGCCTAAAATGACCGAGCGAGATGGTTGAAGCAGTAGCGTTTAAGAATCGACTCGGCAGGTTCCAGATTCAAATCACGGCAGCGATCAACGTGACTAAGATTTTCCTTCGTTTTCCCCAGTCGTCAAATGCACGTACTGGGTTGGAATTTCATTACTATACTATATCCGAGTTAAATTCCAGTTGTACTGTAAACAAACTTACATAAAATATTACTCAGCCGACTCTGTCTACTGGAGGAACCGTGGTGCTACTTTTACCCGCCATATGAGTGAATTGTCAATGCAAGTGTCTGTGATACAAATATTTTTCTTATGTTATATCGTAGTTTACGGGATATAAGACTGAATACAAAATAAGATGATTCCAATATAATTAGTAACTTCCATTTATTATTTATTTATGATAAATGTTTATATACATAATGGTTTAGTCATGTAGAAAGAATAAATGTAATAATATTACCAAGAGCAGCATTTAACTACAAGCCAAGAGGTTCAATGAATGTAGGAAGGCCATTGAAAGGATGGACAGAACAACTGTGAGGCGGAACAGGCAATTTTCCTAGCCCGTGAAGTGAAGAAGAAAAAGAAGAAGTTTATACACACACACACACACACATATATATATATATATATATATATATATATATATACAGGCATGCCTAATCAGGCGTTTACGCTTTTTCCATGATATTGATAGATATCCCCTTTTTACAATTTCATTACCAGCAAAATTTATTCTCCATTTTGACTCACTGTGAATTCTGCTGTTATTTTCATCACATCGTCAATATTACTAATATAGGATATTTTTCACTAAACTTTTTGAAAGCATTCAAAATTTGTTTCTCCCCGCTATTCAAAGATTATATCCTTTTTGATGCATCAAAAATTGTATAGGAGAAGGAGCTATTTGAAACAATTAAAATTCTATTGTATTCTGCATAATTCCGCATGAGTAAGAATTAAACAATAAAATGCTTATTTATTGAATCTGTTTTAAATTGTAATTACATATATATATTTTTTAATTCTCCCGCATAACTTACATAAACATGTTCTAGATAATACATATTTTATTTGTTTTATCTTATTTATTTCGAGTGTTAGCGAACTACATATTCGTACACGTTTAAAGATAAAACAGTTATTCGACCAATGAAAATGCAGTCCATACATCTGGTTTGTTTACATTACAACTGGAACTTAGCTCGGAAGAGTATAGATTTAATTTCATCATATTCACCATTTTGTAGTAGCTTATCACAAATATAGAAATAAATAATGAATAATCGTAACGTAATTTTACATTTTAAAGGTTCTATAAAATTAAATGAAAAAAAAAGAGAAAAAGTTTTGTAAATCAATGTAACAATCGCCATTGCCTTCTTCGGAAACTCTATTGTTGTTAGGATAACCTCGATATAAAAAATAGTATATTTAAAATTTTCGAAGAAGGTAATAATAAGATCCACTGGTTTACATTTTTTTCTAAAGGGATTATATCAATTTTAGAGATAAAAACAAAAAATACCCTCTAGAAGAGCTAACAACTCTGTTGCAAACATTTACCAAAGAAAAATATTAAATGATGCAGTTAAACTAGCATCAGAGCTATCTATGAGCAGAAATAAAACTCGCGGTATTGTTTTTTATCCGCGTTGCTTTCAGTTTTTGTGCATTATTTATAATAAAACCTCTTTCAAACTTGGGTTTACCACAAATACTTTGCTTTCAGTTGTAATCTGTATGACATTTTATCAAAATTTCGTTCAACAAGAAAATCCTTCCTTTCCTTATCTGTCCATTGTTACGACATACATTCAAGCGAACAAATCAGGAGCGGTTAGTGGATATACGTTCAATCAGTGGCGGCATTATCTCAATCATATATTTTGGATATATCTTGATGATCTATGACGTATCATACTCGCCAAGTTCACAGGGTGGATTTGAGGGCGTAAACATATTTAATATGACTTCCTTCGGAAAGTAAGCAAACCCACGAGTCCCATATAGTATATTAATGGACAGGATCAGCGCGTTCTGTAAGTCGAATGTTTAGTTGATTATTGCTGACATTGTAAAGAAAATAAAGCTAGCAAACAATGAATTGGTTACACGAGACAAATGAAGTACATTTAGAACAACTGGGTAGCTTCATATTAGAAAGGATAATCACACAACCATGGAAAAAATTCTGGGCTCTAAAGTTTTTTACTGGAAAAAGCAATCAACTTAAAAATTAAAAAATCAGTCGTGGACATGTATGTACTACCTGTATTAACTTACGGCTCGCAGACATGGTCATTAACAAAAAAAAGTTACATCCATGCTAGAGATTTGCCAGAGAAAAATGAAGCGGAAGTTATTAAACATCACTAGAAGGGACCGCTTCAGGGCCGAGGACATCCGCAAGATAACGAGGCTGAAAGAGGTAGCAACATCAGCAATGGGGTTGAAATGGAAATGGGTGGGTCATGTGCTCCGAATGGATCCTAAAAAGTGGGCTTATGCAGTGACTATGTGGGAAGACTTGCAAAGAGGAAAGTTGGAAGACAAAAAAAGCGTTGGAGTGAAGTGTTTAAGTGTAATCTAGGAACATTGTGGACTAGAATAGCCCACGACAGACAAAAATGGAAGCAATCCATAAAAAAATATGATAGTCTCAAACGATTGGCTAACCCGGGGATGTAACGTAAGCCACCCTGCCCGAAATGGGATGATTATGAGCTAATTGTAATATGGTAAACCACTGTAAAGAGTAAAAAGAGGTATTATTTGAGAGAGAAGATTAATGATATTTTAATGATAGCAAAAAGTAGGAACATCAGATAATTATATCAGGGAATTAGGATAGAGAGTTGAGGGGTTCAGGCTAGAACAAATATAATAAGGATGAAAATGCAGATTCCAGGAGTGTATTAGATAGATGAAAAAATTACTTTAATCAGCTATTAAATGTAAGCCTACATGCAAAACAGGGTATGATTTACAGACAGCAGAAATATTAATTACAGAATCAAGCACATTAGATGATGACATGGTTGTTTAAATCATCAGGTTCAGACGAGATCCAAGCAGAACTGATAAAATATGGGATAGCAAGATCGATTAGCAAGATACAATAGTTCCTTAATACGATTTTGGAAAAAGAGGCTCTTCTAAATCAATGGAAAGAATCGATTATGACACCAATCTATGAGAAAGGAGAATAAAACTAATTGCAACAACTACAGGGGCATCTCATTGCTTTCAACTTCTATAAATTTCTAACAAATATATTAGTATCCAGACCTAGTCCCTATATTGAAGATGTAATAGGTCAATGTAGATTTAGAAGAAATAGATTTTTTTTAATGTTGTTTGCCATTTTTTACTTCCTGCATACTGCCCGTGCGACCCATATTTTTAAATAATATTGTAAATATCTTACTTTTGTCTAATAAAGTTCTACTACTACTACTACTACTACTACGTTCTGCAAATTTGTACATGGCAAGTCTCTTTACATCATATCCAAAGCACGGAATAGATCCCGGGACTTCTTGCTTTGTAGCGAGGAACGCTGATCACAAAATCACGAGGCCAGTAAAAAAAATCAACTATAACGAGTATCGCACCCGAGTTGAGAGGCAGATCTGCTACCCCTTGTGTCAGTCCAGTAGGCAAACAGAATTTTCTTTCTCAAAATGTACGTAAAATATACCTGCAATTTTTTTGTGTGCCTACTTTTAGTAGGTTGACTCCAAGCTACATATCTAGACGCAAATAAAGTGGAGGCATATTCTAACTAACTCACTGATTCCATTGAACCAGTAGGTTCATTGTCGCGCGGACATAAGCTATCCATACATCCCTATCCTGAGGTAATGTTTTTCAATCATCCTCTGTATAATCTGTTTCCCTCATATCATGGTTAATGTTAATATTCCTTCCTTTGTCTACCAACTGGCGTTTTCCCTCTGGTTTTCCTAAGAAAAGCTTCCATGCACTCATCCATTCCCCATTCGTGCCACATTTCATGTCCATCGCAGTCTACTAGACTTAACTGTTCTTATTATACTTGGCTTCCTATAAAGACCATGTAGCTCATTGTTATGTAGTTTTCTCCATGCAGCTGTCTGTTCATCTCTCTTTGGTCTAAAAATGTCCCTAAGAACTTTATTCTCAAATACTCGTAATCTTCTTTCTTCCCTTAAAGTAAGAGTCAATGTTTCACATCCATATAATATAACTGGGAGAATAACAGTTTTATATATTTTCAGTTTAACGTTTTTTGAATGGAGTTGGGACGACAAGAGTCCCTGTAATGCATAATAGCACCCATTTCCACAATTGAGCCTATGTTTAATTTGTTTGTGCATCTCATTCACATTTGTAATTATTGTACCTAGGTATTTGAATTCAGCCACTTCTTTAAAGTTTCTCACATTTGCCATTGGTTGTCAATTTCCATTATATACTGTATTTCTATGTGTGAACATATATTCAGTTTTATTGATGTTTACTTCCAGTCCCAATTTTTTAATGTTACTCAATAGAATGTGCATGTTGGCCCTTAGTATCTCCTAGCTATCGCTTTTACTTTTAGAAAAAGGAAATGCCTAGATTTGGTTTAGTGTTTGGAATATGATAAAGAAAGCGCAGTGGTAGGTGAAGCAATTATCAATGATTTGCAAGTAGCAGTAAATATCAGTTACTGTGGCAGGCGGCCCGGCCACGTAATGGATATATACCCGTGCACCTGTCATTCCGCGTTCCCATGTAAACTCCTGCTTTGTTGTGTTGCACTTTTACCCGTGTACCCTAGAGACTTCACTGTAATTCTCTTATTACACAGTATTCTAATTTTCAGTGGCGTATCGTATTTGCAAGCTGTGGAATCGCCACTCACTTTCAATTTCCCATGTCGTTTTTATGTTTTTTTTTTTCTTTTATTAACTTGCCTATACTAACAAAAATTCAACAACGTTTAATGGGATTTCTCTGTTCCGCACTAAATCAAAAACCCTGCTTAAACCTTTATGATGAATTACGATGCAGTCCGGAAGGCTCCATGTAGCCAAACCTACTCTCCTTTACACACATATCCATTGAAGTCCCCAACCGTAGCCGCTATCAATGTGTAAAAATCAGTAAAACTGAAATATCTATTCCAAAAAAAAATTTAATAGGATTATTTTGGAGAGAAGGATTATTGTTGAGATCTGAATTTACATAGATTAGCTCAAGTAGGCAATTTATATTCTTTTCGGGGGATAAAAGAATCATGTTGAGATGTCGCTTCAAAAAATGAATATACATTTTCGTTAAAATTCTTGATTTTATTTTATGTTATTCTATATTCTTTTAACCCTTAAATTCGTAATGTATCCTTTTGGATACATCAGTTGATTTAATTAATTTAATATTTTAAATAGATCAGAAGAAAACGAACAAAAAGAAACCACTTAAATGTGTGTCTAATTATGCAATATACCTTATAATAACAGTTACACAATATTCCGTTTTCACTGCGGTCCGCAACATTCAAATAACTAACAGAAGAAATTTATGTTTTGCCAATTTAAGGGTTAACTTGATTAATCTTACGGTGGGAAAATCTTTACCGTCGTTAGTTTAATTCCCCTTTAATAATTTTTTGTAGATTATTATAAATATATAAATAATTAATTTTTAATTTCTCTCGGTCCAATATGGGATGAATTCTGGAACGGCTGAGGAGTGGTTGCTTCCTTCCAAGTCAAGTTCTCTTGCAGGAATACTCAAATCGCCATCTTAATATTATAAAAGAGATTGTCACATAGTCATAAACTTTATCCGTATTGGTTTGTTCCCATACTTAATATTAGATCAAATCTAATTGGTCATACGAGAGTTTTAATTACTTTCATTACCAATTAAACTGTTTACTTTATTTATGCCAAATCTAAATTATTCAAGATTATTTAATGTTTAATAAAAGGAATTTTTATATATTTGCATAACAATAGTATATATTTATTATATATATATATCGTTTAAAATAAGTTTTAAGAGTAATTGTTAAAACGATCGTTATATATTATAAATATGTTAATTATTGAGATGTTATTTTTACTCAACAAATAAATTTACAAGAAATATTAATAGATTCTGTCTGATATTAAAAGTATGCATTCAATATTTTTATGATATGAAATTATTTATTTATTTTAATTTTATAATTTACTCAGTAAAATCCTGCTTTATAAATGTACACAAATTTGGAAGATACAATAACAAATAATTTTATACACAGATATAGGCTTGACATGAATATTAACAAAATATTAACCCAAAATCCATACATACAACACACAAACAATTAAGGAGGCCGTGACTTTGCTTATGGTGGAGGAAAAATTCTCGTTCTGTATTTAAGGAATGCTTGAGTTGTTCGTGTGATTAATGTGTTAAGTTTTGTCTTTTTCGTTGTATAAATTGTTTGTGATTATTTATAACAATAATGTAATTAATTGAGTGTTGTTATAATTGAAATAATATCAATTAGTATATTTGGTGTAACTAATTTAAACTAGTCCCTAGTTCCTTATACCTAAAAGTGTCTAAAATAAAAACACAAACAGGCTACAGTATCCTCAAAATATATTCTAAAACCTATCAAACAAACATAGGAACACAAGGTTTTAAAATCATATATCCCTGCCCTATACAACAAACGCATATCTAAATGTATCTTCTCTGTTTTTTCGTAACAGTTCCACGTCCATCTCTGTTCTAATCTATCGAACTTTACACAGCCTCCCTGCAAATGCATGCATTTCTACACAACCATACATAATTTGCATATAAACATCACACACAGATGCACACTACAATTAAATGATTATATAATGGATAGTGTATTAACACTATCTAGGAAATTATCTCTATGTCAGTTCTGAGATTGCGGAGATTCGAAAAAGAGAGTGGTATTCAGAAAACAATAAGAAGTTACATTTGTTTATAGGGTAACTATATGACATTGGCTATTCGGCGATTATGGAAATAGTGAAATAAAAATTTATAAATATTTCATTTTCATTTATTTTGTATATTCTGGAAGAAAACAAACTACGCAATCATTAAGTTATTTTATTAGCAATCTGAAAAAAAATAATCATTGAATAAATACTAT
The DNA here is from genome assembly GCA_030220185.1 of Diploptera punctata. Lineage (NCBI taxonomy): Eukaryota > Metazoa > Arthropoda > Insecta > Blattodea > Blaberidae > Diploptera > Diploptera punctata. Next base: position 115,494 of record JASPKZ010009294.1, read on the forward strand.
CACCAAATTATACCAAAACTTTATCCAATACTTAGTAATTAAACTAACTTCTATACCTGTTCGGTGGAGTAGTGGTTACCTTTCTCGCTTCTAGTTCCAGATTCGCGGGTTGAAACTCGACCGAGTTCGTATAATTTTTCAAAGTATAAACATTTTTGAAAAGGCTTCCTCATCATCATCACCATCATCATCATCTTCAAGTTCAAGGTATGGGCCTGTTGACCCGTTCCGCTCCCCGGTGCACTATATGCTGCAGGCGCAAGTCGTCTTTCCAACGACGTTTTGGCTTCCTACATTTCTTCGGGCTAGAGGCCTATAATGAAGCAGCTGTTTTGATAAACGATTATTTGGCATTCTTTGTATATGTTCAAACCAATTACGTTTATTTATGTGTATTCTCTCGTTTATATTATAGATTTGTAGTTCATCTCTGATATCTTTACTTCTCTTTTGATCTCTTAGAGGTACACCTGCAACTGATCTGAGAAATTCATTTCATTTTGTCTCAATTTTATTTTTATTTGAGATCTCCCTTCGGAAGAGAATTAAAACCGTAGATCCCATGTCATCCATTTACAGCACGTAAAAAAAAAGCCCAATCCAGAAATACGAAGCTTGCGAGTACGGCCAAAATTTACCTTCTTTCACTCCCAAATTTGAATAACGGTACTAAATCAAAAGTTTTTAAATAGGGCCATTGAATAAGCACGAATTACTACTTCTAATTTTATGGCTTACGAAATATTTAGGTTGAAAGCAGCATTCATTACGATCCTGTACATAGTAAACGGAATACAGTTCTTACCTACATCTACCACTTTCCTAAGATTCATCCAAATATTGTCATTCCACCTGTTGTATTATGTTGAAGACCTCTTTAACCGTAAGGTCATCAGTGCCTTCTTCTTATTATTATTATTATTCTTCGCGGTTTAGGCTTATTTACTAGCCTGTTCCGGCTCAAAATTGCTGCTGTTTCCATCTTTTCTTTGGTCTTCCCAAACTTCTTCTTCCTCGTGGTGAATAGCTGTATGCTGCTTTTGGTATTCTATTCTCAGTCATCCTTTCCAAGTGTTCTTTCTAGTTTGTTCTGTATTTCACTATTGTTGTGTTTAATTCCTCTACTTTTAGTTGTTGTCTTATTTCTGTGTTATGTTTTTTTTTGTTTGTTCTTCTATATCCTGCTATTGGTCTGAGGAATCTCATTTCAGCAGCTTGTATTCTGGCAGATTGTTGTGTTGTCACTGTCCATGTTTCGGATCCATAAGTAATAATAGACACTGCCATAATCTTATATAATTTCATTATAGAGTCTTTCCTGGCTTTATTTTTCAAAGTTATTTTTAGTGTTCCTGTTATATAATTAAACTTATTTAGTTTGTTATTTATATATGTTTCCGCTGTGTAGTAATTCAAATCTGGGCGTCAAGGGATCTACAAATTTTGTCAGGCGACTCTTTTTTGCAGGGTTTCACGTTCCTTAAATCTCCGACACGATACTCATAGCTTTAGTTCCGTTCCGAAGGAACCCTTACCCTTCGATAATGCTAGTGAGTTAGTTAGTTAGATTGGCTATATACTGCGTTCCAATAACTTCCTTAAAAAATTTCAAAGTTAAAATTTGGGGGGGGGAAGTAAACGAAGGAAAACATTTTGAAAGATGCATCAGGAATTGAATACCAGTCCGGAATAACGTTGTATCCTTCATTTTCTCAAACCTTTTTTTATATGGAAAAAAAATGTTACGTAACATTAGCAATGTTTCCTCGCAAAAATCGACTTGAAAAAAATAGGGTTACAACTTTATTTTGTGCAAGCATTCAATTATAGGATGCCAAGACTAATATAAATGAAACAGGTACTGAAAGAAGAAAATAGTGGTTTCACTAGCAGAGCAAGAAGAAAAGAAGGGAAAAAAAGGAGAAGAATAATGATAATGATGATCATCTCGAAATTCTCTATTTACAAATGCACTTGACATATGTATAATTATGATTTTATATGTTAGAGAAACCCTATGTATTTAATAAAGTAGAAAATAATGGACAACCGTATAAATAAAATATGTACTACAACTTTGATTCATGTATCTAACTGCAGTGCTAAATTTGTTATTGGTTTTATTTGTATTCGTTTAAATTGATCATGTATTTTGTTATAAAATATGTAGCTATGAGTTGCGACGCGAAACTGCAGAAAAATTACACGAAATATAGCAGTTTAGATCTAACCCCTCAGAAAAAATGAGAAAAGGCTGTGAGTGTATGATATCCGAGGCCATTTTCACCCACGTTATTATTGCCGTCTGCTATGAGCGGTCAATCCAAAAACCCCATAAGAGATAAGACCAGAGTCTTGCAGGATGGAGAAGGGGGCATAAATCTCCCTTACAAGTATATCTACCCTTGTGCTCTCCTTCATACTTAAGCTACCATAAATATCATATTATATTCCGCCATCAAACATTCTGGACAAAGATTAGGAACGATATCATGTATTGTGTGTTTGTGTGTATAATAATAATAATAATAATAATAATAATAATAATAATAATAATATATCAATAAGTAAAACGAAAATCCTAGCTTTTAAGGGATCAGATACCGTAAGAGCTAAAGTAATTCTGGAGGGGAAACCCATTGAACAAGTGAACCATTTTAAATACCTGGGTTATGAAATCTCTTATTTTAAAAATTAAGATCTATTTAACAAACCTAATAAATTTAATTATATATGTGGAACAATCAAAAGGATATTTAAAAGCACAAGAAAAGAAACAAAACTAAAATTTTATAAAGTAGTGGCAGTCCCCTTACTATTGTATGATAGTGAATTTTGGGTTTTAACTAAAAGAGAAGAGAAGATCATAGAAGCAGCTGAAATGAGATTTCTGAGAAGTGTGGCTGGTTGCAAACTTCTAGATAAGAGAAGAAGTGAAGATATTAGAAATGACCTACATATCTTTAAACTATTAGATAGAATAAAAGAATCTAGAAAAAATGGAAAGAACATGTTCAAAGAATGGAAGATGATCGCATTCCCAAAATTATACTTAAATACATACCAAAAGGACGCAGGAATGTTGGTAGACCGAAGAAGAGATGGATCCAACTTTTGAATGATAATCTATGAGACCGGAACAAGCCACATGGACTTAATCCGTGATTTTTGATGATGATGATGATAATAATAATAATAATAATAATGATAATAATAATAATAACAATAATAATAATAATATTTATTTCAAACAACAAAACTTTATACAACTTACATTTTGCAGATGGTCAATTGTTAATTGCACAAGATTATGAAGATTTAGAATACTTACTTACTTACTTACTTACTTACTTACTCACTGGCACTATCGAACCCGTAGGTTCATGGCCGCGCGGACATAAGCTCTCCGTACATCCCTATCCTGAGCTAATGCTTTCCAATCATTCCCTGTATAATCTACTTCCCTCAAATCATAGTTAATGTTGTTCTCCCACCTCATTCTTGGTCTACCAACTGGGCGTTTTCCCTCTGGCTTTCCTACAAGAAGCTTCCAATATATGACTAGAAAATTAATAGAAGAATATGAAAAATGGGGATTAATTTTGAACATAAAAAAAGCAAAATATTTATCAATTGGTGAACCAGAACAAAATTTAAATTTGGAGACTGGAGAAACAATAAAATCTTGTAGTGAGATTACATATTTAGGAATTAAAATAAATAAAAATGGGAATTATGAAGAGGAAGTAAGAAATAGAAATAATAAATAAAAATGGGAATTATGAAGAGGAAATAAGAAATAGAAATAATAAAGGAATATTTGCAATTGCTTGCCTCAATGGAATATTATGGGATAAAAATATAAGTAATGAAAATAAAATGAATATATATCATACAATTGTTAAAAGCATCATTACTTATGGAGCAGAATTTTGGCCATTAACAACAAAAACAAATAAGTATCTTTTGGCAACGAAAATGGATTTTATACGAAGGGCAGCAAGAATTTCAAGAATAGAAACAATTAGGAACTCAGTTATAAGGGAGAAAATGAAGATTGAAGACACGATTTTAGTTTATATTAAAACTCAGCAATTAAAATGGTACGGAAATGTCCAGCCAATGGAAGAGGATCGGCTACCAAAATCTGTTTTGGAATGGAAACCTATGCTAAGATGAGGAAGAGGAAGACCTGAACCTTCTGGGGGAGTCAGGGAATATATTTATACATGAAGGAGGAACATCTACAACCAGGAGATTGGATGGATCGACAAAATTGGTTATTGGGAATCGGAATATGTCAAAGAAATTAATCAACCGATGATCTATCTATCTATCTATCTATCTATTTATTCTGGCAGATTTAAGGCCATAAGGCCTTCTCTTCCACTCAACCAGCACAAATATACAAATACATGTTTACAGTATAGATTAGTATTTATCTGTACACTACACAAATTATATAGGGTTAGAAAAATACATTTAAAGTTGCTATGTAAATTTCATTTATTTATATATATATATATATATATATATATATATATATAATCCATCCATCCATAGTAATTGTGCCCGAAGGCAGGTCCTTCACTGCAATCATAGCATGTTGATGCTAAGCTTGCAGCTTTACTAGGGAATTGTAGGTGTGGATTTAAGCCCCATATATAAAGAAGCAAATCTATATTTTGTTAGAAGATAATGACAACATGAGCTAATATAAATTTACAAGATAGAGCGTCTCCTATTATAGAACAATTAATTTATTTTCATGGTAGCTTCCTGTTGCTTTCCTCACCGGTGAAGGATGATAAGGATGATGATGATGGCATATGATTTCGGGGACCGTTTGGGCCTTAAAGTTTTCCTGACATTTGTCTTACAGGTGAGGAAAAACCCCGATAAAAATCTCACCCAGAAAAACTGCCCCGACCGGGGATCGGACCCGGGCCCGCTGCGTGACAAGGCAGCACGCTACCTCGAGACCACAGCGGTGGATATATATATTTTTCATTGCGATGCATATCTATACTATCAATCCTTGAATTTAATATCAATATATCCTATAATATACAATGTTTTAATATATTTAATAAGCAATGGAAAAACGAAAGAGTATAAATTATCTAAATTCGTGTCAAATTGTACAACAATTTGCAATAGGTAATAATTCACGGTTATGCATTATTTGTTTTCACTCTTAAACAATTGGCATAAGAAATTGAGTTTCTTCAATATAAGGGTTAACAAAAGAAATATATATTAGATAAAATAGTGAAGTCAGACTTGCTGAGAAATCCGCTTAGTTTACGCATATCCTGATACACTTTTTTTTAATTTTATTTTCTTTAATTAGCCTGACATCGTTCTCTTGTTATTTTGGTGCTCTTTGATTATACAAGTAGGGTTTTCAATATTATGTTGAATCTGTGAAAATAATGGCATATATATGCACATAAGCCTATGTACGTATATACAGTATGTAGGCTATATCTATAAGCCTCTTTCTCGGATTACCTCGGATAAAATATGGCGACACTGAATATCAGCTAATCACAATAATGTCAGCAACATAACATATTCACAAATAATTGAATTTATTCTATTTAACTTTAGTAGCCTCATGTCAGCATCTGGGCACATTGTCAGATGCATTCATAAGGATAAAATTGAAAAAGACTAAATAAATTCAACTAATATTTCCACTACAATTACTTAAAATGATACATAAAGGTCATACCATTGTCACCAATGCCATATTGTGCTTTTTTTTATTCTCGCGATTTATAAATACGGTATTTGAAACAGTTTTTAAATTTAAAAGCCCGTGTGTTAGGAACTGGACAAAGTATACGTATTCCCCAGCAATTCGAATTCATTATCCGATTTCGCTAGTTTATGAAATATATATTTATGTTTCATCTTTATGTATAGGCCTATATATATATATATATATATATATGGTATGATAAGAAAAATAAATGCCTGGACGGGATTTGAACCCGGAACTCTGAGTCTGTACCTCAGCGTGTTATCCATTACACCACCAGGCGAATCCAATTCAAACACTTATTTTTCTTATATAGCCTATGTATTATATTCTCCATTATTACTAGATGTCGCGAGAACTCGGTCTTCACTACCATCTAGTAGCTGACTATAACAAGTAAGCAAATTGAAGAGAATATTTTTACTTTATAGCAGTGACGCTTTATCGATGTTATAATTCAATGTTTAACATTGAGCAATGCAAGCTTAATATGGTATGATAAGAAAAATAAATGTCTGGACGGGATTCGAACCCGGAACTCTGAGTCTGTACCTCAGCGTGTTATCCATTACACCACCAGGCGAATCCAATTCAAACACTTATTTTTCTTATATAGCCTATGTATTATATTCTCCATTATTACTAGATGTCGCGAGAACTCGGTCTTCACTACCATCTAGTAGCTGACTATAACAAGTAAGCAAATTGAAGAGAATATTTTTACTTTATAGCAGTGACGCTTTATCGATGTTATAATTCAATGTTTAACATTGAGCAATGCAAGCTTAATATGGTATGATAAGAAAAATAAATGTCTGGACGGGATTCGAACCCGGAACTCTTGAGTCTGTACCTCAGCGTGTTATCCATTACACCACCAGGCGAATCCAATTCAAACACTTATTTTTCTTATATAGCCTATGTATTATATTCTCCATTATTACTAGATGTCGCGAGAACTCGGTCTTCACTACCATCTAGTAGCTGACTATAACAAGTAAGCAAATTAAAGAGAATATATATATATATATATATATATATATATATATGACAAGATACGGATAATAAATGCCTGGACGGGATTTGAACCCGGACCTCTAGATTGATATTCCAGTGCGCTACCACTTATGCTACCAAGCAAATCTAGTACATTATATATATATATATATATATATATATATATATTATATATATATTATTATTATTATTATTATTATTATTATTATTATTATTATTATTATTATTATATTATTATTATTACGAGATATAAGGAAACTGGTCTCCACTGCCATCTAGTAGCTCCTATAAAAAGTAAGCAAATTAAAGAGAATATATGTAATTGGATCCTCTAAAACCATTAGGTGTAAGAATTCGTTGGAAGTGAAGTGAAATTTAACATTCGCTCTAGCGGTCACAATTTTCGGTGTTTCACAACGAAATTCAGTATATTATATTAAAATAAACCTACGTAGGTAGGTATTTTCCAAAAATGAACGAAATCCGACAATTAGATGTGGAGGTTTACCTTAAATCCGAAAGTAAAAAGTACATAAACGAATGGACCGATTTTTATGAAGTTTTTTGTGTGTTTAAGTATGTTCCTGTACGGTTTAGATTCATAATTGGATCCTCTAAAACCTGAAGTAAAACTTTAAAAATCGCCCTAGCGGTAACGAAACTGAACACGTCCTATTAAAATAAAATTTAAGATATTAAACATTTAAGGATTAATTAAATGATATTGTATACTTTACGATGAACCGATTATGGCGGTTACTAGAATAAAACTTTAATTTCGTGTTTCAGGTAAACCCCCACTTCTAATGGTCGAGCTTCGCTGATTTATGGACAATACCTTTCTCGATTTATTTAATAGCAGTCTATATACTGAGTTTCGTTGTAAAACATAAGAAATTGCGTCCGCTAGAGCGATTTTTAAATTTTCGTTTCACGTGAACCCTTACACTTAATGATCCAATTTTACTAGTCAGTGAACTCAGCCATTAATAAGCTGTTAGTTTATGCTGATGATGTAGTACTATCGATCGATAGCGAGGAGATACTAAAGGACAACATGCACACTATTGAGTAACACTAAGAAATTAGGACTGGAAGTAAATATCAATAAAACTAAATATATGGTCACACGTAGAAATACATTATATAATGGAAATGGACAGCTAATGATAAATGAGGGAAATTTTGAGGAAGTGGCTGAATTCAAATACCTAGGAACAATAACCACAAATAGGAATGAGATGCACAAAGGAATTAAACATAGGCTCAATTCTGGAAATGCATGCTATAATGCATTACAGAGACTCTTCACGTCCCAACTCCTCTCAAAAAACGTTATTCTACCAGTTATATTATATGGATGCGAAATAATACCCATTCGGGTGAAGCTTTCATATTTATTATATGGATGCGGAACATGGACTCTTACTAAGGGAGGAAAGGCAATTACGAGTATTTGAGAATAAAATACTTAGGAAAAATTTTGGGCCAAAGAGAGATGAACAGACAGATGAATGGAAAAGACTACATAACAGTGAACTACAGGGTTTTTATAAGAAGCCAGATGTAATAAGAACAGTTAAGTCTCCTAGACTGCGATGGGCAGGACATGTGGCATGTATGGGGATTGAAAGACGTGCATGGAAGCTTCTTGTAGGAAAGCCAGAGGGAAAATGCCCAATTGGTAGACCAAGAATGAGGTGGGAGAATAACATTAACTATGATTTGAAGGAAGTAGATTATACAGGGAATGATTGGAAAGCATTAGCTCAAGATAGATATGTATGGAGAGCTTATGTCCGCGCGGCCATGAACTTACGGGTTCGATAGTACCAGTGAGTAAGTAAGTAATGAACTCAACCTTACTTTTTTTTAGTTAAATGCTATATACTATGTTTGATGATCAACCTCAATAGCTTCACTCCTTCAAAATTTGCTAAAATCGGATAGTCCTAATGATAAAAATAAATTCATCTTATTCGTAACTAGCTAATACCCGGCGTGCGCTGCTACACTAAATAAGTGGAAATTGTATGTACTTATTATTATTCGATACTAGTAAAATTCATGGTGATTTTCCGTTGAGGTATTAGTTCACAGTAATATAATGTACGGTTAAAAACTATAATATAGTTACCTTGTAGGTCCGTCTCCTCAACTTAAGTTCTTTTAAAACTCTGTAGGCCTTTCGGGACTAGTCCCATCATCAGCAGAATGCATTAGGTCCGTTCTTGTTGACCCTTGTTGAAGCACTGACTTGGTTGTGAGAATTTTGTACAGAGGATTGTGTGGATTAGGTGTGTATTCATTGAGAATCAGGTTGTTGTTGATTTCTCTTAGGATTGCGATTTTCTCCAGTATATTTATTCTCGTTGGAATGTTTTCTCTATGTACTATTGTGAGGGTGTTATCGATGTTATGCATATGGTGTCCAGCTTGAATTACATGTTTTTATTATGATTAGTTGAATAAGTAAAAGGAAAAATAGTTATAAATGCATATCGTAATTATTTTAAGATTCCCCCTACTGATTACCCGGTGCTGCCCGGGAATCTACTTATCTCGATCTTCTTGGCATAAATGAGCTAAAAGACAAAATTCGTTATTGTGAGTTATCCGTAAAAGAATACCCGCTATGAGCTGCTATGCTTGCACAGGAATCTACGTACTTGTCTCAATCTTCTTGGCATCAATGAAAGACAAAAATGGTTATTGCGAGTTATCCGTAAGAGATAAACATATACTGTCGCGGACTTTTTTGTAGAGCTTTTTGAGATATTCAATTTCTGTGTACATTAATGTTGTATATTTGTTATGGTTTAGGCAGCGTAAGTCATTTAAGCGTCCAAAAAGCAACTTTTTCACGTTTTCCACTAAAAGGTCGGTTTTTAAGGGTGTAGGAGTTGAATATCTCTTATAGCCTATGTTCATCTCGGGAATCTTCTGAACATTTTGCAAGAAACCCCATCACAATCGGATCAACGGTATGGCCGCGCATAAAGTACAAACAAACAAACATTCATTTTTATGTATTAAATTTGTAGGATTTTCATTCTGTTTATTTCCAAAATCACTCCTCGGAAGAAGACGTATTGAATTTGCATCTACTGTCCATGTATCTCTTGGCTGGTCTCCTCTTGTACTTATCCTGTCCTTTTGCAAGTTGGTTGTCTTCCTTTCCTTCTATATGACCTTCCCAATATTTTCGTCTATCTATAATAAATTTGGTTATGTGTTGAATATGACATTTGTCCCTAATTTGTGTAGTGTATCTTATTAATAATTTTTTCTCCTGAATATTTCTTAATATCTTCATTTCACATGTGCTTATTATTCAATAAATTCAATGTTAATATTTAGGGAACAAAGCTAAACTGACGTAACTATATCAATAAACCACCAGAAGATATATTCCATGTGTAACAGTTAATATTTTCTCTTCAAAATGTATTCACTCGCGAAGTCAAAGTCTAAAAATCGTAATTTGTAAAAATAATCTACTGAGCTGCTTACACTCCTGACATCTGTCGGAAGAATTGTGAACTCTGTAGCAATGGTTACTCTTTCATTCTGTTTGCAGAAATTATTTTTCATTATTTTTTATTTGTATGACATTTGTGTTAACCCGTAAGTGTCTCAGACTATAGCGTTTCAGATTGGTCTTTAGTTCAATCTCCGGTGCCAGACAACCTGTCTGTTATTTTATATCTTGGTTTTCAATATTAAATGCACATTCTGGGTTGGAAATTCAATATCACGATCATCATCACTCCAGGGATTAGGCAATTACCCGTTCCGACTTCATAATTCATCAGCCCAACGTCTTCTAGGTCTTCCAACTCTTGCTTGGGTCGGTTCCTTTTATGACAATCCGGCTGATTTCCATGAAGCTTCTCAGTAAAATAAATGTCTCCTGGAAGCGTTACGAGCGCTTCGCAGGACAAGGATGGTGGAAGGGCTGCTTCCTCTGAGCCTCCAAACATGCTCCTCTGGGTATCCACCCCCAAGAGAGGGATGCTTCTTCCGCTCTTCAAGCCCTACAAGTTTAGCTGTGCTATTCCATGTCGCCCTGTTGACCGTTGAAGACTTGACGAAGATGTGGCCGCCCAATATGGATACAGACGCCATTCCTTCGTTGTGAGCTATACTTAGTTCCCCTCGCCTCTTACCCACCAGCAAGATTAACCTAAGTCAATCTTCCCCAGTAGGGTCGTCTGGTTCATCGGGTACTAAGCCCACCCACCACGTCAAGGTGATAGCTCCTGGGGGGGTCAATATCACGATCCAGTCACTAATCAACATTTTTCTTTCCCCTCATAGATTTTTAGCAAAAATTAAATTGAAAGATATAAATACTTGTTATTAATGTTACACAAGAAGAATTATTATTTACTCTTAAATTGGCAAAACTAGACTAGACTAGACTATGTGTTGGGAGCTGGATCACTTTTCCAAAATGTATCCCCTCCCCGAGCCAGCCAAGGATACATCCAGTTTCCTGGATACATCTCGGCAGCCGAGAAGTGAACCAATGGTCCATGAACCAAACTTCCGGCTATTTTAGGGATTTATTTACCCTCTTTAGCCCTTTGGTATATTGTCAGTGTGAATAGCGAGTGTATATCCTAGTGTCAATCATAACCAGCCGCAGATCAGGGGACAAAGGTCCAGTGGTCGGACATTAACAAGCCTTAAAGCTGGTCTTCGCTTATGGTCTTCTAGTCGTCATTACACTCAGCCACCAACAGGAAGACCGGAATAACCACAGCCGCATCTAAGCCTCGAAGAGGCAAGAAGAGGAGGGAGAGTCGCAGTTCCAACCAGAAACGGCTCCTTTCAGGTTAAGTTGATCTGGTGCGAAATTTTGGATTTAGAAAAATTATTGGGAATGCAATTTACAGGTGGACACTATGGAACCACTCCGACATTGTCTGTAAGCCAAGGAAAACCACCAAAACCTTGGCGGAGTGGCTTAAAGTTGATAAAATATGAACATAAAAAATAAAATAATTTGGAAAAAGAAGTTAATAAATATTTATCGAGACGATAAACTTCTTCGGCTCTTTAGCGAAATAGCCAGCGGAATCACCATTTGACAGAGTGTTAATTCACTTCCTGTATTTTAATTTTCATTTATACACCCTATTAAAAATTTGTGCTTTTCATAATCCACTTGTATAGAAACAACTAGAGTTTTTTTTGGATTTTTTGTAGTTCCTCAACTAATTTGACCATGACTTCATTTAAAATCACAGTGTCTCTTTTGGAGTGGGCAGTACTTACTGACCTACTCACAGTTGACTGAGCCATGGCTGTTTGAGTGCCTATGGTGTACTTTATTTTAGGTGAGAGCTGGCAAAACACTAATTGAAATGTGGCGGACTGCACTGAAAACGAAATCGTGCATAACTGTTATCACAGAGGACACCGGTTAATTCCACATTCGATAATTCGAATAATTGGTTAATTCGAATATAAGTACAATCCCCTCGAAACTCCTATTTAAAATAATGTTAAAATGTATGTTTAATGCGACGTTTTGAAGCCAACATTTGGATAATTCGAAGCCACAATTCAATTTATTGATAATAAAAAAGTATATGAATTCTATAAAAGTTTAATTATGCTTGAAAAATTCCAAGAATTCGTCTAGTGCACGTATTCCTAAGTTGCTTTTTGTTAGTCCCGTTAGATGCCAAACGAACTGGACCGTATTGTACAGCGCTTTGCTTCGTAGGGTAGGTCTACAGTACATGGACACCCACCTCTCACTAATTGCCCAAAACTGAGAATATTGCATGTACCCTCCCTTACTTTTACAGTAGGCCTACAGGCATTTCGTTTAAAAACGAGTGCGGTGAAAGTGCTTACTTACAGTATTTTATGATAAAATATGGAAATTAAAGGGTGACTTATAGGGCATGTTAGTTTCAGTATTTGAATGAAATAAATTTATTTCAGGGTACAGTATTATGTAAAATAAAGTGTCTTTTGTTAATTCGAAGTTTCGATAATTCGATTTTTTAAATTACCCCCTTGAGTTCGAATTAAAAAGTATCCACTGTATAAGGTATATTGTGTAATTCCACGCACATTTCAGTAATTTCTTATTGTTAACTTTCTTCTGTTTTACTGAAACTGTTAGATAAATTAAAACGAAGGATGTATCCTTTTGGTTAGTTTGCGGTAGGCCTATTACTTATTGCAAAGAAACAGAAGAAGACGGATCGTTGTGCCAGTTAATAAAATGGAAATCAAATTGTATCATAACTAACTAACTCACTGGCACTATCGAAATCGTAGGTTCATGGCCACGCGGACATAAGCTCTCCATACATCCCTATCCTGAGCCAATGTTTTCCAATCACCCCCTGTGTAATCTACTTCCCTCAAATCATAGTTAGTTATTCTCCCACCTCATTATTGGTCTACCAACTGGACGTTTTCCTTCTGGTTTTCCTAAAAGAAGCTTCCATGCATGTCTTTCATTCCCCATTCGTGCCACATGTCCTGCCCATCGCAGTCTACGAAACTTAACTGTTCTCATTATATCTGGCTTCCTATAAAGATCGTGTAGTTCACTGTTATAATTGTATCATAACGTTATTTTTTTGCAAGGCTAAATAATTTATCATAAGTAATGCCACGAGTGATTTCCAAATTATCGATAAATTCACGACTCACGAAGTGAGGAGTGAATTTATCTAGAGAATTTGGAAATCAAGAGAGGCATTTGTTAGGACTATTTAACGAATAAAATTAAGCTGTTTACTCACAAATCATTATTTAACTATAGTTATTTTAAAATATTTATATATTTAATGTAAACGGCGATGTTTGAAAACAAATGAGAAACTATAGGTACGCTTCTACTGCTTCTTTGTTTATCACTGCAACCAGATCATACTATTTATTGCCAAAGGAACGCAATATTGTAAGGAGGAGCTTTCTTTAATATGGTAATTATAACACTGATAAATATTTGGTGAAACACGACTCTGATTGGTTGTAAAATAGAAATCATTGAAATGTGATTGGTCATTGACTCCCATTTGGGGCATGAGTTAAATAGTCTCTGTAATGAATTCAATTATAACGAACAGTACCGACGATAAGATTTATTATTTATCTCAAAGCAATTTCTGTTCATTACTCAAACTTGTTTATTTGTAAAATTTCTAATTAAGTCTATCATGGTTTGTTTATATGTTAATGAAAATTGCATCGGTTTTGTGAATATTATAATACACGATACTGTTGTTCTATTTTCCGGTAATTTTATTGAACCATAAAGTATTAAAATGAGACATAGTAGGAAGAAAAAGGTGTTTTTGTTCGAAACCCATTTATTTACAATCCAAAAATTATAAGACAGTTTGATTATGTTTAAACCAGGTACTGCTTATTTAAATTACTTCTATGCTGATTATTTTAATTCTCAAAATAGATCTAGTTGTATTGTTATGTGAATTGATAGGTCTAAATCAGACCGAATAATATCGTTAGTTTCTAGGGACAAAGTTAGGCTGACATTATTACAATATGTGGGTTTTCCATCTATCTTGATGTACCTGTCTCTGTTCCGAAATTCCAAATTCGATTCTGGCCAATGTTGATATTTATTTTCGGACGAAAAAATGCAAGTACGAAGGAAGGAAATTAAAAACTATCCCAAGAATGGTAAATGTGAAAATCTTATAGAAATTTCGTGGGTTTTAAAAGTAGTCTTGACGCCATGTTTCCATTTACGTTCGGAAGTGAGAAGTTTCTGGAAAGAGTCATTATCGTACATGAACGTTTCCAGATACTCGTGACGTCATAATTACTGTGCAGAGATTTAGGGAGATCTAATGACTTCTACTTTATCTTATTCTAACAGTCTTATATTATTCTTTTCTTCTTCTTGAACTTCTACACTTCTTTCTTTAATTCTGTAAATACAGCTTCCAGTATTCTGATTTACTGTTATTGTCAATATATGTACCTTTATAAAATTATAGAATATTCACCTGAAAGGTCCGTCTCCTCAACGGAACAGATCATGAATCTTATAAAAGTTGAATATGTACCTTTTCTAAAATAAAATTTAAACAAAATGCATTACTGACACTAACATATTCGGAGTTCTATAAAAAATGAAATGTTGTTCTCAAATAGACAGAAATGCTTTAAAACATTTTTCAAAATTATTTTATCATTGTTTCCTACCTAGGATACTTTGGAAGTTAATTAACATACAAATCTCGTTATTAGAGACATAGAATTATTCTGAATTTTTTTTTGTAAGCCCATGTTTTCCCATTACAGAGATTTAGGCGCTCTCCCCCTACAGGGAATAATTTGGACCATACTAATTCAGTTACACTTGTTTTCGTATAGATGTCATTTTGAGTGGTCCATGATCAGCGTTCCGCCTCATACTGACATCTAGGAAACCAAGGTAATACTAGGACGGGAAAATTCGGTAAATTTTGCTTAGAGGCCTTTTCATTCAGGCTTGATGATTTTTTACGAGCCTGGAAATCTTCAGACTCGGGACCCACGGCTTAAAGTCCCTCCCGGAGGACTTGTTCCTTGGATTTTTCCGTCCTAAAAAAATCCATCGACCACGGCCGGGTGTGACCCCGCGACCTTCGAGACTAGAGGCAAGGAGCATAACCACTACATGAGTATTTTCATTTCAACAATTCGAGTAAGTATTCGATGAGGCAAATTAACTACACCCGAGCGACAGTATGACCCTTTATTATTATTAACCCTCCCATGGTATATTTACCTTACCGTGGTAGAGTGGCTTCTGTGGTTAAAATGCACCGTGATGACGTAATTTTGCTGCCGTGGCGTTTCATAGTAGAGTCTGTGATTGTGAATATGTGTTCTGTGCTCTATCCCTTCCTATGTTGCCTCCTCCTAATTCCCCTTCCTGGCGTCATCCGCGCGACTTGGGATGCACGATGACTGATGTCCGCGACCAGAATCCTGTCCCAGTTAACAGTCGGAATCAACGTTTCGTTCCAGTAGGTTCGGCGGGGGTCGAAGAAGCGATCCCTTGCCAAGAACTGTTCATTTGTAATTTCAAGAAGAAAAGCTGTTCAGAAGAAGATTGTTAATTTCTGCGTTGATTGAGAACTCTAGTATGGATGTATGTATCATTATTATTCAAAACCGACTACTGTTCTTGTTAGTTTCATTATGTATTATGTTCATGTTTTATTTATCATTTCAGCTAAATGTATACTTTACTTTTGACATTATTAATTATATTGATGCAGATGACCAAATTTTAATAGCAAAAACAGAGGACGAACTACACAGAATGCTATATAAACTAAATGAAATATCAAAATAATATAACGTGCAAATATCCTCACAAAAATAAAAAACAATGGCCTTCAAGGGTGCTCATCCAGTTCGGACAAAGATAATATTAGAAAATAAATCAATAGAACAAGTGGTAAGATATAACTTCAGGTTGCGAAATATCATACACAGCTGAAACAGATATAAATAACAAACTAAATAAGTTTAATTATATAACAGGAACACTAAAAATAACTTTGAAAAATAAAGCCAGGAAAGACTATAATGAAAGTATACAAGACAATGGCAGTGCCTATTATTATTTATGGATCCGAAACATGGAGAGTGACAACATAACAATCTGCCAGAATACAAGCTGCTGAAATGAGATTTCTCAGACCAATAGCAGGATATCAAAGAACAGACAAAAAACATAACACAGAAATAAGACAACAACTAAAAGTAGAGGAATTGAACACAACAATAGAGAAATACAGAACAAACTGGAAAGAACACTTGGCAAGGATGACTGAGAATAGAATACCAAAAGCAGCATACAGCTATTCACCACGAGGAAGAAGTTTGGGAAGACCAAAGAAAAGATGGAAAGAGCAGCAATTTGGAGCCGGAACAGGCTAATAAAAAAGCCTAAACCGTGAAGAAGAAGAAGTAGAAGAATAAGAAGAAGAATTATATTAAATACACAAGTGATCTTTTCGGTGATAAAATATTAATATATATATATATATATATACAGTCAATATGCCCAATTCACCAATTAATGTTTTAAAATGGTCAACACGTTTCCACAGCCAAGCTGTCATTTTCAAGACCAGATATTTACTTTAAAACATTAATTGGTGAATTGGGCATATTGACTGTATATATATTTTAAGAATTATATTGATTTTAGGTAAGCTTCCATGTATTTGTTTCTAGTAGCTTGCTTAACTGTGTCAATCTGAACTTGAACCTAAGTTTTGTGTGCTTTGAAGCTACTCCCATCCCTCCCATTATTCACGTAAATTATATTGATAGTAAAGTCAAATATGATTAGCATTCTCAATATCTTGAATAATACACTAGAGGTTGTTTACAAGAAAGATGAATTAAGTCTGTATTTTGGGCCCAGCTACAGACTCTGCTCGATTACTTGTATGTTCATTATTTATTATTTTTTTAATATTTAAGAGCCCCACCACCATCCCCCTGGGTTTCCTCGGACTTTAATAATAATAATAATAATAATATAATAATAATAATAATAATAATAATAATAATAATAATAATAAAAGATATCCAAAGATACCAACAAGAATGGAAAAATCATCTGAGAAGAATGGCAAGAAATAGACTTCCAAAATTGGCATTCCAATATACCCAACTGGACATAGGGACCAAGGAAGACCAAAACATCGGTGGAAAGATCAAGACCATCTTCGCTAGGTTTACCGTACAGGCCACATGGCCTAAAACGAATTTGTTCATGATGATGATGATAATAATAATAATAATAATAATAATAATAATAATAATAATAATAATAATAGCTTTATTTTACCTGGCATAGTTAAGGCCTTGAGGCCTTGTCTACCACTCAACCAGGTCTGCTCTTGTCCCTATTTATTAATTTATTATCTAGCGTGATTTCTTTATTCAATTCATTATTATTTTACGGAGTGCGGCTAGTTGAAACTTAATCTAAGGTGTTTTCAGTTATATTACATTATGGTTTCTTAGTCTAATTTTGTTTCTTATACAGTGCTATAATAATATACATAAGATGGAAGTATTAATCTTGTATCTACTTAAACTTATATATACTTAACCTAAACTTAATATTACAATTTATGTTACAAGTCAGTTCTGAAATTAAAGAGAGGTTATGTAAAGAGAGAGGGAGCACTTCCATCCCGACCTCAATATAAAATATAAATATATCACGCGCGGTGCAAAAAGACTATGAAAACAATATCGGCGATAATATTGCCGTCGAAAGGGTAACCCATGCCGGACCGGTTATAAGCCAGACGAAAACAAGTACCTTGGTAGAAAGAGTGGCGACCTTCACATTAAAAATACAACCGTAAGGAACGCGGACATGGGTTCTTTGGGATAAAATTTGCTAATAAATTTGAAATACTGGAATGTTCAGATTAAAATGCGGTAACAGAATATGAAACCAAAATAAATAGAGAATGAGAGACTATAAGAGAAGAGGTAGGCGTACTATTAAATTGTCAGCGTCAGAAAGTGTAGATTATTTTTAAAAGAGGCAAAACGATAAATGATTTCATTAGGAATGTGCCGACATTGTAAAGAAATGAAAGTTAGCAAAAATGAACTTTCGTAATTGTCTAAAAATGACAATTATTTAAAGAAGAATAAATGTGTTTCTAAATAAAATTAGTTTTAATCAAATATAGAAGACTGGGAAATTATTAGCAAAAGTCCATGTTGAGTTATTTAAGAAATTCTACTTGGTTTAACGTCACCGCTTCTTGGTGACTATAATAATAATAATAATAATAACTCGTGGCTGCAAGGAAAAAGAACTGGAATGAGAACAAGAGGACTGGAGGATATAGAGTGGTTGGATAGAGACGAGTGGAGAAGGAAAATAAAACTTTAGGCACATAAATATATGTAAACAT
>JASPKZ010009295.1:0-5000 GCA_030220185.1 Diploptera punctata
AGAGAGAAGAGGGAAGACAGTGAGAAAGAGAGAAGACAGACAAACACACAAACAGACAGACAGACAGAGAGGTGGGGAGAGGGAGAGAGAAAAAGAGAAGAAGGAGAAGAAGAAGAGAAAGGATGTGTAAATGTATATGTATTATATGTTTAATGAAATGTTGACATGCAGAATGCAAGTTAATATGACATATAAGAAAAAAATGCGCGATGGGACGTGAACCCGGACCTCTGATTTATATCCACTTCATCTAGTAATAATGAGAATATATATAAGAAAATGAATGTTTGTACTAGACTTGCTTGTTGGCGTTCTAGGGGTAGCGCACTGAGATAAATCCAGAGGGTCCGGTCAAGTCCCGTTCGAGCATTTATTATTCTCTTATCATGTCACAATTATATATATAAATTACAAGGAGGAATTATATGAATTTTATTTCAAAATTGCATTTGTAATTTAGAATAACATAAAATCATATCTAAAATATATAAAAACAGAAACATTTCAAATTTTATAATTAAATTAGTTATATACGTAAAGCAGTTAGCTTTCAAATGTGAACAGTACAACACGTAGCATATTTACAAACATTTAATCTATGATAAATATGGTATTTCTAAATGTATTTAGAATTTACCTGATAAAGGAAGAGTTGCGCATTCTTAATTCCACAAATTTACGATTACAAACTAGATTTAAACCTGTCAAATATTTTTATTTTTTACATTCAAATTAAAACTGACTTTTTCAATTTTCACATAAGTGGCGTTGCTCCGCAACGTAAGTTGTTATTACGTCAACAGTTTTGTTATTTTCTTTGCTAAAAAAAACCAATTTCATACAATAATGTTACGAAATGTATATTTTTAATAAATCTTGCGTAGCGGAAATATTATTTATTAAATCAATTGCGGACGCACACACACCCACCCACTTATATATTATTATAATTAAATTTTTGACGTTGAGCAATGTAAGCTTAACATGGTAAGAAAAAAAAATTGACTTATGTCATATATATTATTATTAAACTAATACCCGGCGTGCGCTGCTACACCTGAATGATGTGTTTTTTGCATTTAGTTGAAAAATGTGAATATATATATATATATATATATATATATACGTATGATGTGATTTTTTGCATTTAGTTGAATAATGTGAAAACACACACGCACGCACACACACACACACATATACATATAAATTTAATATTGTTCTTTTTTAGATACCCCGTGCTGATTACCCGGCGTTGCCTGGGAATCTACGCATCACGATTTTCATGGCATCAATATAGAAAAAGAAAGAAACAATGGATATGTGAATTATTCTTAAAAGATTAAAAGAAAAATGCTGTCGCGGACTTTTTTTTCGAGATTATTCAATTCTGTGTATTTGTTATGGGATTTTTCTCTTCGTATTGTTTTCTTTTTTTTCTTCATCCTTTCTTCTTTCATTGTTTCTTTCGTCTGTTTTCTTATTTTTTTTCTTTCACACGTTTTCTTAAGACACAAAGACAGGACACACACACACCGGGACTCAGGGTAGAGATTTAAAAATCCCTAACTCAGCCAGGAATCGAACCCGGGTCGCCTGAGTAGAAGGTACGGACTCTACCGACTACGCCACGGTGACGGACAATGTGGGTGAGGCACCGTAAGCTATTTAAGGGTAAACAAAAAGTGGACAATGTGTGACTCAGAGCGACGTTTACGATGTCTACTAAAAGTTCTGCTGAAATACAAGAAATTGATAACAATGACAATCACGAGCTGCAATCAACTGATACTTTATACCTGCGTGACGGGTAGGGTCTTTGGGTTCGTGAAACAAGAATTGACAGTGAAGAAAACTGTACTCTTCCCCCCCCCTACCTGACGCGACTAAATTATTCTAATGGGATATGTGACTTACTGGACGACAATGGAAACAGTTTCACACGCCTTTTTGTGTAATAGATTTCTACATATTCTTAGATTTGTTTTAAATTTTAAGACAATAATGCCTTCTGTAAACTGTATACAATCTTCTGAACAGTTGGCATTTGGAAGGAGGAGTAATTTTCAGGCTGTAAACATCCCAAAAAAACACAAACGTTGGGCATAAAAATTATGTGACAAGACTGGATACACATATGACATGGAAGTTTATCTCGAGAAAGACAAAACACGATCTACTGACGACATTACTGATATTAATGCGCAGTCAGGCATATTAACTGAAAATGTAGAATTATATTGTTATTATTATTATTATTATTATTATTATTATTATTATTATTATTATTATTATTATTATTATTATTATATATGGACAATTTCTTCTCCTCACCTGCCTTATTTGACGATTTGACAAAAAAAGTAAATTATTGTGGTGATAGTAAGACTTATGAGAAAAAGGGGATACCTTGATAATCTAATAATAATAATTCCGTGACCTAGAAAGCCCTTAGCCTACCAGCCGGCTGGAGGACTCACACCCACATGTGTGACATATAGTCAGCATGTTGAGTCCCTCCGCCGTTGTTGCTGGTTTTCTCAACCAAAATATTTTTCTTAATCTGCTGGGGGGAACTTAAGGGGAGAGAGAGAGAGAGAGAGAGAGAGAGAGAGAGAGAGAGAGAGAGGAGAGAGAGAGAGAGAGAGAGAGAGAGGAGAGAGAGAGAGAGAGAGACAGAGAGAGAGAGACAGAGAGAGAGACAGAGAGAGAGAGACAGAGAGAGAGACAGAGAGAGAGACAGAGAGACAGAGAGAGAGAGACAGAGAGAGACAGAGAGAGAGACAGAGAGAGACAGAGAGAGAGACAGAGAGAGGGAGACAGAGAGAGGGAGACAGAGAGAGGGAGACAGAAAGAGGGAGACAGAGAGAGGGAGACAGAGAGAGGGAGACAGAGAGAGAGAGAGACAGAGAGAGAGACAGAGAGAGAGCCAGAGAGAGAGACAGAGAGAAAGAGACAGAGAGAGACAGAGAGAGACAGAGAGAGACAGAGAGAGACAGAGAGACAGACAGAGAGAGAGACAGAGAGAGAGACAGCGAGAGAGAGAGACAGAGAGAGAGACAGAGAGAGACAGAGAGAGACAGAGAGAGAGACAGAGAGAGAGACAGAGAGAGACAGAGAGAGAGACAGAGAGAGACAGAGAGAGAGAGACAGATAGAGAGACAGATAGAGAGACAGAGAGAGAGACAGAGAGAGAGAGACAGAGAGAGACAGAGAGAGAGACACAGAGAGACACACAGAGAGAGACACACAGAGAGGGAGACACAGAGAGAGACACAGAGAGAGAGACACAGGGAGAGAGACAGAGAGAGAGACACAGAGAGAGAGACACAGAGAGAGACACAGAGAGAGAGGCACAGAGAGAGAGACACAGAGATAGAGACACAGAGAGAGAGGCACAGAGAGAGACACAGAGAGAGACACACAGAGAGAGAGACACACACAGAGAGAGAGAGAGACAGAGAGAGACAGAGAGAGACAGAGAATGAGAGAGAGAGTGAGAGAGAGAGAGAGAAAAAAATCCAGCTGTACCGAAAAATCTAAGTCAAACCCCCCTCCTCTCTACCAATTCTTTTTTTGGGGCACAAAAATCCTTCTTCAGTAATTTTATATATTTATATACAGGGCAAGTCAAAATGTTGTGCAGGTTTTCAGAAATTTATTATGTGAAATGTAATGAACATATAATATTGTGAGACATATTGTATGAAAGGTAAACTCTCAAAGTTTTTTTTTAAATATTCACAGATGTTCTATGTGAGCGCCTTTTGTTACACGACAGATGTCAAGCCGATATTCAATCTCCTGCCAAACTTTCTGTAGCAGTCCGCGGTCGATATCAGCAATGGCTGCTGTGATGCGGGCACGCAGTTCATGCAGTGTTGTTGGAAGTGGTGGTACGTAAACATGATCCTTTACAAGACCCCACATGAAGAAATCACACGGGGTTAGATCTGGTGAACGAGGTGGCCAATGAATGAGTTGTTGAACACCCTGAGATGCACGGCCTATCCAGCGTTGTGGTAAAGCCGTATTCAAATGGTCTCGAACACTGCCATGGTAATGTGGAGGGGCACCATCCAACTGCAGAATGAAATCTGGACTATCCGCTTCAAGCTGCGGAAGGAGCCATTGTTGTAGCATATCAAGGAAAACATGTCCGTTCACAGTACGTTCATGAAAGAAAAAGGGCCCATAAACCTTTGCATGGGAAATGGCACAAAAGACATTCACTTTCGGAGAATCGCGTTGATGTTCCAGAGTTGCATGGGGGTTACCAGTTCCCCAAATCCTTACATTGTGTCTATTCACTTTTCCTGAAAGGTGGAAAGTCGCTTCATCACTGTAAACTACCCTCTCATGGAACTCATTCTCTTCCATTAATGCGAGAAAATCAACACAGAAGGACGCTCGCAAAGCATAATCGGCGGGTTTTAAGGCTTGAACCAGTTGCAAGTGGTAGGGTTTCATCTGTAAACGTTTCCGGAGAATCCGCCATACAGTTTTTTGTGGTAGTTGAAGTTCTGTCGCTCCCCGGTAGGTGGATTTCTGTGGACTCCGCACGAAGCATGTGCGAACGCGTTCGACTGTCTCTTCACTCGTCGACGGACGGCCAGTCGATTTTCGTTTACAGATAATCCCTAAATTGTGTGTACCACTTACGAATGGCTCTCCCATCCGGCGGGTCTTTATCGTATCTGGTACGGAAATGTCGTTGAACACTAGTCACAGAGTTGTTTACATGGTAATCAAGCACACAGAAAGACTTCTGATCCCCAGTCAACGCCATTTTCCTTTACTGCTCTGCTGTTGACATCTTGCGGGTGAACGCGGAACTTTAGAAGTGGACAACTAAACTTTGAGAGTTTACCTTTCATACAATATGTCTCACGATATTATATGTTCATTACATTTCACATAATAAATTTCTGAAAACCTGCACAACATTTTGACTTGCCCTGTATATATATATATATATATATATATATATATATATATATATG
>JASPKZ010009295.1:10000-56599 GCA_030220185.1 Diploptera punctata
GGATACGAGGAATTTTATGAGAATATTTTTCAGTTGCCTACAACGGAAGCAGAATGCGCTGTATAGCGAGTATATGATGACGAATAGTCATTCCCGGACAAATATGTATCAATAACAATTATATTAAACTCAAAAAGTTCATTTTTCATTTTACTTTTCAAGTCCCTAATGAAATTCGAATATTTCTTACAACATTTACAATAGTGATTGTTGTTTATTTCAGAAACCAGTCAAGTGCAAACTTATTATTATTTTTTTTTTTCATTTGTCTATATAGATAACAAAGGTATTTTGTTTATCAAACAGTTACATAAATGGATAACTTTCATAAGAAAAAATATGAATTTTCTAAAAATAAATTTGAAGTTGCTAGGGAGTTTTCTTTGATTTACTCAAAACCAACAATTTGTTGTTTAACTGGTTTCTGAAATAAACGATTCAATTAATCATAGTTAAATGTTATTGTACCACCTCGTTCTAGGTCTATAAAGTGGGCGTTTTCCCTCTACTCTCTCCTACAATAAGCTTCTTCTTCTTCCATGCCAAATGACCTACCCATCGCAGTCTACGGGACTTAAATGGTCTATATAGGAAGCAAGATGTAATGGAAGAAGAACAGTTTAGTTCAATGTCGTGCAGTCTTATCCATTCACTTGCCTCTTCATCTCTCCAACTGTCCAAAATATTTCCTAACAACTTTATTCCCAAATACTCGTAATCTCATTTTGTCCTCATGTTTCGCAGTCAAATTTAATAGTAAAAATAACTGGTATAGAATAACAATTTTATTATATCATTTTCAGTTTATCGTTTTTTGAAAGCATTTCGGACGTCAACAGTCTCTGTAATGCATCAATGAATAAACAGCATTCATTTGCAGAATTCAGCATATTTGTGGTTATTGTTCCTAGGTATTAAATTTAGTCATTTCCTCAAATTTTCCCTCATTCCAATATATATAATTAATGTATTTTATTCTATATGTTGGTTTTATTGACGTTTACTTCCAGTCCCAATTTCTTTGTGTTCTTGAATAGTGTGTCCGTGTTGGCTAATAATATCTCTCGTTATAACTGTAAGGCTGTAAGAGACTTGTGTGATACACTCAACTCCAACACCTCTAAAAAAACACTCCTTGTAATGAAAAACGTAAAAAGAAGTACCTTTTTTAGCACTTAAATTACTTGACCTGTAATATACTGACCAAACGAAACCAAACCAAACCTACCCTAACATTAACCTATCAGAACCTAAAATAAACCTAACCCAAACCTAAATGTAACGCAACTTAACTTGAAACTAGCCTGAACCGGAACCGAAACCAAAACCGAACGCGACCTAACATACTTAAACCTAACCTAATCTAACTTTTCCTTGCCTATCGTAACCTAACCTAACCGCAACTGACTTGAGCCAACCGCTAAAATGGCAACTACGATATACATTTATAATTAATTTTTGTTTTTATGTTTGCATGTATCTTTG
Organism: Diploptera punctata; assembly: GCA_030220185.1. NCBI lineage: Eukaryota > Metazoa > Arthropoda > Insecta > Blattodea > Blaberidae > Diploptera > Diploptera punctata. The sequence continues at coordinate 11,486 of JASPKZ010009295.1, forward strand.
TTTCTCTCTCTATTTTTTCTTTTTCTTCTTTATTGTTATCATATAATTGTTATTTACATTTTATTTATATTATTACTATTATTATGAATTATTATTATCATCATCATCATCATTAATTAATAGAATTGCGACAACGATATGTGTACCATATATATATGATATAGTTTGGCTAATCAGGGCGTGGTGGTCGGCGTCTGTGTTCAGACTTTGTTTTTCTCTCCTACTGATATTTTCTCCTGGCGTGACGGTCGGCGTGTCGGTTTGCATGGAGACTCTGGGCGTGGTGGTTGGCGTGGCAGTTTAGACAGTATGCCAGTACATGCCGGCGGTTGTATGTCTCGCTTTAGTCCTCATTTCTTGGACTTATTCCTGTTATAATTCTTAATTGTAATTATTATAACAAAATAATTGTGATGATGATAAAATAAAACTTCCCTCTCCCTCCCTCCTACCCCAGCGATGTACTCGGGAGGGCGCCATTCTGGGCGTGGCGGTTTTGGTCATTTCTGCGGGCGTGACTGTCGGCGTGTCGGTTTAGACCTTAGTTTTCTCCCCCCGCTACTAATAAACCGTGGGCGGGCGGTTGGCGTGTCGGTTTGAATGGAGAGTGGAGGATCGGTTGGCGTGACAGTTTACACACTATGGCAGTACATGACGGTGTACGTCTCGCTTTAGTCTTTTTTCTTGTTATATTTGTTAACCAAAGTGTTTCTCCCTGTTATGTTAACAAAAAAGTAAATACAAATTTGATGATGCTGATAATACAAAATTACTGGGCAGGGCGACGGCCTGCGTGATTAAAGAGGGAGAGGACCGCAATTGTGGTCGTTAATAAAGATTTAAGAATCTCTAGTATCTCACACCTGTCGGACAGCCACACTAATTATATAGAGGTGTCTTTCCCTGGCGGGAGGCTAGCTATTGGGAACTCTTACTTCCAGTTCAGTGAAGAGATGAATGTGGAACCCTTTAAAAGGATATGTGAGGCTTTTGCTGACACTCCAATAATACTAACAACTGACGTGAACTCCAAATCACCCTGGTGGTTTAGTAGTTCCCGTGACGCCCGTGGGGAAGTTGTTGAGGAGTTCATCTCCGAATACAATTTATACGTTGAAAATAAACCTTTTAATCCACCCACTTTTCGTAACCGAGAGGGCGCCGAGTTAAATATTGACATCACAATGACCAACCGCGCCGCGAGTACAAAATTAAGCAATTGGAGAGTCGGACAGAACCTCACCACTAACGAACATAATATAATTATGTTTAAGATATCTAAAGAGGAGAAGCTGAGATGCTTGCGTCCTACCCAAGCGAAATTCGTCTATAGTAAGACCAATTGGCATAAGCTTAAACATAGTCTTATAGTACCAACTAACGTTGTACAAGTAGGTGACACTGAGAAGAAGGCAAGGGAAATTGCCATAGCGATACGTGCCACGATGAAAACTCTATACCAAAGTCATCTGGCTGGGAAAGACACGTATAGACCTTCGTCTGACGCTTTGCAAATTATGCGAAGAAAAATCAGATGGTCTAGACGTGTCTATCAGAAAGCCGGAGTAGAGTGTTATCGCCAGAGGTACTCACAAGAGAACATAGATCTTATAGCTCGGTTCAAAGCAAGTTAGAAGTGGTCCGAATGGACTCTTGGAAGAATTTCGTGGAGAAGTTGCTTGGGGAACCCCGTACCGTCTTGTTATGAATAAAAATAAGAAAACCCAATATGTTGTCGTCCTTAGAGAGGGAGGATGGGTCAATGACCGGGAACTGGAGGGAATCGGCTGAATATCTACTGAATGGATTACTTCCCTCAGACAACAGGATCAACGAGACAGAAGAGCAGCGTCTTCTGAGAAACAACATGCACCAAACAGACACTCTAAGGGGAATAGTAACTCACTTTGCAGCAGAGGAAGAGGAGGTTGCAATAATGCAACTTGCAAAGAAGGAAAAACCCAAGACCTGATAAGATAATAGCTGAGATCCCTCAGAATCTGGTCACAGACATATCCTCCTTTCTGATGACGTTGTACAATGAATGCTTAATACAGGGAAATTCCCAACTTGATTTAAGGAAGCTAATATGATAGTTTTGTCCAAAGGAGAGGATAAGGATCATACGCAGCTGAAATCGTATTGGCCAATATGCCTACTAAATACTTTGGACAAGATTCAAGAGAGGCTGTTGTGTGAGAGGTTGCATGATCACACCAATTTGGCTTCCGTAAAGAAAAGTCCACTGAGTACGCACTAAATTTTGTTTCGGTATCCATTTTGGAATCCACCAGCAAATACGTACTGGGGATATTCATAGACTTTGCTGGTGCATATGATAATAAGTAGTGGTCATATCTATTCTCTTGTTTATAGAGAATGGATTGTCCACGACAACTATATCTCAGCCTCTTAGACTACTCCCGTAATAGAAAAGTATGAATCGCAGATTGGGAGCAAGATCTAATTATGTCAGAAAATAAAGGCTGTCCTCATGGCTCCATTTAGGGTCCTGAATTTTGGGACGTATTTCGTGAACCTTTATTAGAAATCATAAACCGGCGAAATTACACAATCGGTGTAGTAGCTGCCTATGCTGATGACCTACTCCTTATTTGCGAATCAGATAAGAGAGCCCAGCTCGAGGCACGTCGTCGGGAGGCTCTGGAGCTTCTGGACGATTGCTGCACTCGTGTGAAGCTTAAAGTATCTGTGGACAGGACAACATTTATGTTACTTAAAGGAAGTCTTCGGTGGAACCCTCTAATAATATTTCATAATCAGCCGCTCGTGCGTACAATCTGTACTAGGTATCTAGGATTGCACACGGACGAAAAACTTAGCTTGAGACAACACGTGGAAATAGGGCGAACTAAAGGTGAAGACCTCATGCTGAAGCTGGTGATATGGGACAGCGTAATTTTCACTTGTCCCTACGCCTCATTCGTCTCTATCGTGATGTAATCTTAACCGCCATAGTGGGATATGCAGCTAGTGTTACTGATAGACGGATTTTATTACACCTGCGTCGAACACAGAGAAAGGTTCTCGTAAGACTTGTAGGTTCCTTTGGTACTGTATCAGCTCTGCCACTTTTAGTAGTTAAGGGTATATGGCCTTTAGATTTCAAAATTCGATATAGGGATTAAGATGATCAGCTCAAAGTCCGCGAAATTTTAGGTTGTAATGCAAATTGAAAACTTGAAATTAAACAAGCATTACTATCAGAATGGCAGAGGGAATGGGATTCAAGTGGCAAGGGACGGCGGGTTCATGATATCCTTCCCAACGTCAGTGACCGGCTACGACAAAAACACATCAACCCATCCCCAGGTTTGGTCCACTTTCTAACTGGACATGGACCATATGGTGTATACTTGCACTGCATAAGGCGCAGACCTGATGATCTGTGTCCCATATGTGGGTAACATTCCCTCCGGAACATGTGGTTTTTGAATGCCATCTGGGTGGGGAGATACATTCACCCGAAAGAGAGAAACTTTCTGACTACTCAATAAAGTTGGTCCTTCAAAACCCATATCTATTTGAAAACTTGAATAACCTAGCAGACAGAGTATCTCATGCGGCGAACGAAGAATATCGAAGAGCGGCAGCAGCAGCAACCAACAGAGTTGCAGATCAGAGGAGGCAATATCAGCATGATTCAACTCCAGTTCGAAGATCGGCGCGCTTGCATAGGAGAAACGCCTGCAATTAATCAAATAAATAAAATCGTCACAGTTTTATAATAACATAAACATATATTGTAATTATTCTCATTCCTTCATGCTACCACACACTAACAAACCTTAATATTTAACATAATTTTGGTTCACTAATGTAGTTAATAGTTAGTTATTAAATATTAGTATTTAGGTTAACTTAGTTTAATATTGTAACTTGACTAATGCTGTATAACTCTTGTTTAAAATAAGATATTGTATTCTTAGTATTGTGATATAACAATAAAGAGATGCTTGGTATGTGTGCATACTACGGTGTGGTTTAAGAAATAGGCCACACCACAGTATTACAGATCCCTTTTTTTTTGTTTCTGTCCCTATTTAGTATCTAGCGAAAGCACTGCCAAGGGTACGTGCTTGGAGCAATCAGCGAGCAAAGAAGACACTGTTAAGCTTGATTACAGTCTGGCACTGTAAGGAGACATGAAAGGTGTAGCATAAGTGGGAGTAGTGGTGCCGGCTTCATGGTGTTCTCACGCCAAGCGCTTAGGGGTTGCTGCACGGCGACCGCGTTGCTTCCGTCCGATTCTTCGCGAGTGGGGGCTCGTCTTTACAGCGATCTCGGCGGGACCCGGGCCCACCTGCAGCGCTCATGCCCCGCGTGATCCGGTTCGAGGAAACTGCCAGGCAGGGAGTTTGACTGGGGCGGTACGTAACGCAAGTGTCCCAAGGGCAGCTCAGCGAGGACAGAAACCTCGCGTGGAGCAAAAGGGCAAAAACTGGCTTGATCTCGATGTTCAGTACGCATAGGGACTGGGAAAGCACGGCCTATCGATCCTTTTGGCTTGTAGAGTTTCCGGCAAGAGGTGTCAGAAAAGTTACCACAGGAATAATTGGCTTGTGGCGGCACGTCATTCATAGCGACGTCGCTTTTTGATTCTTCGATGTTGGCTCTTCCTATTATTGCGAAGCAGAATTCGCCAAGCGTTGGATTGTTCACCTACCAATAGGGAACGTAAGCTGTGTTTAGACCTTTGTGAGACAGGTTAGTTTTACCCTACTGATGACAAAGTTCGTTGCGACAGTAATCGTGCTCAGTACGAGAGGAACCGCAGGTTTGGACATTTGTTTCATGCACTCGGTCGAGGGGCCGGTGGTGCGATGCTATCATCCGCGGGATTATGCCTGAACGCCTCTAAGGCCGTATCCGTTTGGACGACGTAACGATAACGCCCTCTGAGTCCCGTGGGTCGAAAGGCTCCAAACAAAATGATTTTCTGACTAGGACGGGCGGATTTCGCTTCGCTCGTCCGATCCGAGCCCTCGTTTGCTGGATGGGACGCTACAGAGGGTCGCCAGGACACTCACCTGGCTAATGGTCGCTCTGCCCCTAACGGTTTACCGTGGGTCGTTCGGTGCGAAGTCGGGTCTCTGAATCGTCTGTAGACGACTTTGGTACGGGCGGTGTGTTGTACTCGGTAGAGCAGTTGCCACGATGTTGAGACTCGGCCCCTAGCTCGCCTGTTCGTGTTGTCGGTTAGACGAGGCCAGGTGGTCGGTGACACTTTTTATATTTTTTCCTTGCCGATGGCTTCAGAGCCCTCTTTTTTTGTCAGAAAAAAATTATCAAACACCTTTTCCTTCCTTAGTTGTTTTTGTCTTTTCCAAGGACCTCCCTGCTGGGGGGCCCTTTTTTTGTAAAAAAAATATTAAGAAGTATGATTTCTACTATATACAATACGTACAAAATCCCCGGGAATCTCCTGAACATTTTGCAAAAAGCCTCATCACAATCGGATCAACGGTATTGCCGCGCATAAAGTATGAACAAACAAAACGAACCATTTATTTTTTATGATTACAATTTATATATATATATATATATATATATATATAAACCCAATCACAATTACAGAAGAAAAAAAATCATGGTTGTGCATAATGGGATGATGATAGAAGAAGAATAAGAAGAAGAAGATTAAGCTCTCGATCTCTCCCGACAAAATGTAGTAATAAAATATATAATGTAATATATTTTTCAATATTCCACCGTTGTGGTCTCGGGGTAACGTGCTGCCTCTTCACGCAGCGGTCCCGGGTTCGATCCCCGGTCGGGACAGTTTTCTGGGTGAGGTTTTTATCGGGGTTTTTCCTCACCTGTAAGACAAATGTCAGGAAAACTTTAAGGCCCAAACGGTCCCCGAAAACATATGGCCATCGCTTACTTACTTACTCACTGGCACTATCGAACCCGTAGGTTCATGGCCGCGCGGATATAAGCTCTCCATACATCCCTATCCTGAGCTAATGCTTTCCAATCATTTCCTGTATAATCTACTTCCCTCAAATCATAGTTAATGTTGTTCTCCCACCTCATTCTTTGTCTACCAACTGGGCGTTTTCCTTCTGGCTTTCCTACAAGAAGTTTCCATGCACGTCTTTCATCTATCGTCATCATTCATATTCATCTTAGGTTAAGCTTAGGATTAGGAACTCTCCTGGCGCACCATCATCAGCATCATCATCCATCATATCATCGGGGCAACGTAACCTCGTCTTCCAGGTGCTCCAACGTCAGAAGTGGGTTACAAGTACGCCATGCCAGGAGAGAAACCAGGAATGTCGAAAGACAAACCTGGGCACTTGAAAAAAATTTTTTTTTCTTCAATTGAAGAGAGGAATAATTTATATACATATATATATACAGGGTGGACCGCTCGAATGGACCTAATTTCAATTGCTTGTTACTGGCAAACGGTTGAAGATAGAAACTTAAAACAACGTTCATATTACAGAAAAACTCACCAAGTTTTGATATCCAGATCACCACATCTCTATATGAGCCCCAGCAGTCACTGTGACGATATCAAAGCGATGAACAATTTCTTGCCAAGTACGTTGGAGTATGTCTTCTGGAATGTTCTCAATAGCCTCTATGATGCGCTCACGAAGATCACGAAGGTCTTTGACTGGGGTGGTGTAAACTTTATCTTTGACATAGCCCCAGAGAAAGAAATCCAGTGGTGTTAAATCGGGAGATCTCGGGGGCCACGCGATTGGTCCTCCCCTACCAATCCAACGGCCAGGGAAAATGTTGTCCAAAGTCGTACGAACTTCATTGGACCAGTGGGGAGGAGCACCATCTTGCTGGAAAACGATGTTAGGCTGCAGTTGTTCAATTTGTGGAAAGAAGAACTGCTCCAGCATGTCAAGATATGTGGTACCACGAACAGTTTTCTCGGCGAAGAAAAAAAACGGTCCAATGACCTTATTATGTGACAAACTGCACCAAACATTCATCTTCGGACTATCACGAACATGCTCTTGAATAGCGTGAGGATTCTCCGATCCCCAGATCCGCACATTATGCCGGTTTACCTTGCCTGACAAATGGAAAGTGGCTTCGTCCGAGAAGAAAATCTTGGTCATGAAGTCAGGATCAGCGCCGAGACGGTCCAGCATCGTATTGGCGAATTCCACTCGTTTCGGCATGTCATTCGGCTCCAGACGTTGCACTAACTGCACTTTATATGCGTGCAGTTTGAGGCGTTTGTGGACAATCCGTTGTAATGTCGATTTTGGTATTTGAAGTTCCCGCGAAGCTCTTCTTAATGACTTCCGGGGGCTTCGCTCAAATGCGGCTTGAACATTTGCTACCATTTCATCGGATGCTCTGCGACCACCACCATGCTTCTTCAACACAGATCCTTGTAGCTAATAATGTATCACGCCACTTCTTTATACTTCTAGCAGTTGGAGCATCACGGTTAAACACACGCCGGAACTCCCTTTGAACTCTAATGATTGATTTAAACTCCGCATACCACAAAACAGCTTGCGCTTTCATCTGCGGAGTCGCCATTTTCACAAACAATTAAATCTAAGAACGAGAAACGTATCTTTGTGCCATCTACCGACAGGATTCGAAACTTGGTGAGTTTTTCTGTACTATGAACGCTGTTTTAAGTTTCTATCTTCAACCGTTTGCCAGTAACAAGCAATTGAAATTAGGTCCATTCGAGCGGTCCACCCTGTACAACGTGATAAAACATAAAAAAAGCCTGGGCGGGATTTGAACCCGGACCTCACTTACCTGTGTCTCTCTCTCTCTCTCTCTCTCTCTCTCTATTTATCTCTCTACCTAGTAGTAAGTGCGACCACTACTAGTTTCTAACAAAAGCAGAGTTTTGATAAATATTTACAGTGCAAAGGCGCAATTATAATTATTATTGATATAAGGCTATATAAGTGAGTTGTGATACATAACAGATACACACAGAATCTGAATATCTCTTAAAGCTGTACAGAAAAAAAAGTCCGAGACAGCGTCCCTCTCTTACAGATGACTTACAAAATAACAAGCACTTGGAAGGGGCGTTCTATGAATAATTAGAATGCTTATTTGATAGCCTTTCACGATATCATATGAAAATTGTCTTAGGAGATTTTAATGCAAAATTGTGGCGGAAAGATATATTCAAACCAACAATAGGCAAATTCAGTCTTCATGAAGACAGTGACGACAACGGGGTTAGATTAGTCACATTTGCCACATCGAAGAATCTCATTGTTAAGAGCACAACATTTCAGCATAAGGATATTCATAAATACACCTGGACGTCCCCAGATGGAGAAACTCGGAACCAGATAGATCATGTATTAGTGGATCAGTAGCATCATTGATGTTAGATCAGTTAGAGGGACAGACTGCAATTCGGATCATCATCTGGTCAGAGTGAAAATCAGACAACGGCTATCGCTTATGAGAGAAACAAACGCTAAAGATGATTCTGTAAAATATTAATTAAGAAACTTGAAAAAGGATGAAATGCAATACCAAATCAAAATTGCTAATAGATTTGAAGTACTGGAATATTCCTATGACAATGTGGCAAACGAAGAAGAAACTGATATAAATAAAGAATGGGAGACTATAAGAGATACTATTAAATTGTCAGCATCAGAAAGCATTGGTTGTTTAAAAAAGAGGCAAAACAAGAAACGGTTTGATGAGGAATGTGCCGACATTGTAAAGAAAAGAAAGCTAGCAAAAATGAAATGGTTACACGAGCCAAATTAATTTAGAGCAATAGGGTAGTATTAGACGGGAAACCACCAAGTTACTAAAGAGTAAAAATAGGGAATATTTGAGAGAGAAGATTAATGATCTTGAAATGAACGCAAAAAATAGGAACATTAGAGAATTATATCAGAGAATTAGTATAGAGAAGAAAGGGTTTCAGGCTAGAACAAACATAATTCGGAATGAAAATGGGGATAAGTTGCAGATTCCAGGAGTATATTAAATAGATGGAAAAGTTACTTTAATCAGCTATTAAATATGCACACAGAACAGGACATTGAGGAGGATAATTTACAGACAGCAGAAATGCTAGTTGCAGAACCAAATGCATTAGAGGTTGAAATGGCTATTGAAAAATTGAAGATGTATAAAGCATCAGGTTCAGATAAGATCCCAGCAGAACTGATAATATCAGGGGGAGAAAAATTGATGGACAAGGTACGGTGGTTGCATATTATGATTTGGGAAAAGAAGCTCTTCCAGATGAATGGAAGGAATCAATTATCGTACCAATTTATAAGAAAGGAGACAAAACTGATTGCAACAACTACAGGGGCATCTCATTACTTTCAACTTCGTACAAAATTCTAACAAATATATTAGTAAGCAGACTTACTCGCTATATTGATGACAATCTAGGAGATCATCAATGTGGATTTAGAAGAAACAGGTCTACAACAGATCAGATTTTTAGTATAAGACAGATTTTAGGAAATAAATGGGAATATAATGGTACTGTACATCAACTATATGTAGACTTAAAAAAAGCATATGATTCAATTAAGAGGGAGAAGTTATTAGTATCCTGTTGGAGTTCGGAATTCCTAAAAGTTAGTTAGATTTATACGAATATGTCTAAATGGCACAAAGAGTAAGGTGCGTGTAGGCAAACAGTTTTCGGACACTTTTGAAATCCAGAATGGGTTGAAGCAAGGAGATGCACTATCTCCGCTACTATTTAATTTTGTTCTAGAGCATGCCATTAAATCTTTAGAGAATGAGGAAGGCTTTCAACTCAATGGTATTAATAAGTTGTTAGTTTATGCTGATGATGTAGTATTATTGGTCGATAGCGAGAAGATACTAAAGGACAACACGCACACACTATTGAATAACAGTAAGAAATTAGGACTGGAAGTAAATATCAATAAAACTAAATATATGGTCACACGCAGGAATATATTATATAATGGAAATGGACAGCTAATGACAAATGAGGGAAATTTTGAGGAAGTGAATGAATTCAAATACCTAGGAACAATAATCACAAATAGGAATTAGATGCACAAAGGAATTAAACATACGCTCAATTCTGGAAATGCGTGCTATTATGCATTACAAAGACTCTTGATATCCGAACTCCTTTCAAGAAACTGAAAATATATAAAACTATTATTCTACCAGTTATATTATATGGGTGGGAAATATGGACTCTTACTTTAAGGGAGGAAAGGAGATTACAAGTATTTGAGAATAAAGTACTTAGGAAAATTTTTGGACCAAAGAGAGATGAAGAGACAGGTGAATGGAGAAGACTACATAACAATGAACTACATGGTCTTTATAGGAAGCCAGATATAATAGGAACAGTTAAGTCTCGTAGACTGCGATGGGCAGGACATGTTGCACGTATGGGGAATTAAAGACTTGCATGGAGGCTTCTTGTATGAAAGCCGTAGGGAAAACTCCCAGTTGGTAGACCAAGAATGTGGTGGGAGAATAACAATATATATGATTTGAAAGAAGTAGATTATACAGGGAATGATTGAAAAGCATTAGCTCAGGTTAGGGATGTATGGAGAGCTTATGTCCGCGCGGCGATGAACCTACGGGTTCGATAGTGCCAGTGAGGAAGTAAGTAAGTAAATAAGATTCCCGGGCACCGCCGGGTAATCAGCACCGGGATATGCAAAAAAAAAATGTAAATAATATATATAATAAATACATTTGATTTCTTCCCAAACTTATTCGACTAAAAAAAAAGCGCATTAATTTTTCAATTTATTTAAGCGTAGCAACGCACGTCGAGTATATTTGAAAAAATCAATGGACTTCTTCAAATGTTTATAAGATAGAAGAAGTACGTTTTCTTATAGTATATATTATATAAATTGTAAGTAAAATTTACTGACTTGTCATATTATTATTTTAGGTAAAAAAACTTCGTACTCTCATACCACCGCCGCGGCGTGCCGTCCCCTTTTTCCCTGCTGCTCTTTATCTCTTTCTTTCTCAAACATTTTTAACTGCAAGGCACTACTAAATGCAGCGCCAAACCAAACTTTCCAAAATAATCATAATCATCATCCTACCAGTGTGAGGGGGTAGATTGGATCTTGTGACATGTGGTAAACATGCCGGGTCCACCAGCCGATTATAGCTTACTTTTAGTATTTGAAGGTAAAAAAAAATCTATATGTAAATATACATAGTAATTATTTAATAATACGTGAAGAAGGAAAATTAACGTGCAAAAGAAGAAGAAAGAAAACTTCACGGCATACACCCTTTTTAAGGAGATTGCGGGCTCGTTTAACATTGAGCAATGCAAGCTTAATATGGTATATATATAAATTAAACACATGACTTATCTAGTTAATAAAACGAGAAAAATAATATATATATATATATATATATATATATATTATATATATATAAGAAGAGTAGAGACGAGAGAGAGAGAGAGAGACGAGGGGGAGTACGAGGGGCGAGAGCGAGAGGAGAGAGAGAGAGAGAGAGAGGAGAGAGCCATGAGAAGACGGAGCAGAGAGGAGGGAGAGAGAGAGAAGAGGGAGAGAGGGAGACGAGAGAGAGAAGAGAGAGCAGAGAGAGACAGATAGCGAGAGAAGAGAGAGAGAGGAGAGAGAGAAAGAGGAGAGGAAAGAGAGGGAGGAGGAGAGAGAAAGAGGAGAGAGAGAGAGAGGAAGAGAGAGAGAGAGGAGGAGAGAAGAGGAGAGAGAAAATAGAGAGAGAGAAGAAGAGAGAGAGAGAGAGAGAGAGAGAGAGAAAAAGAGAGAGGAGAGAGAGTGAGAGAGAGTGAGAGAGAGAGTGAGAGAGTGAGAGAGAGAGTGAGAGAGATTGAGAGATGAGAGTGAGGAGTGAGAGAGTGTGAGAGAGTGCAGAGTGAGAGAAGAAGTGGGGAGGAGAGACGTGCAGAGAGGGGAAGAGAGAGGGAGAGAGAGGCAGAAAGGATGGAGAGAGGAGGGAGAGAGAGCGAGGAGAGAGAGTGAGAGAGAGAGAGTGTAGAGAGAGAGGGAGTGAGTGTGAGAGCAGAGAGTGGCGGAGAGAAGTGTGAGAGAGAGGGGAGAGGAGAGTGTGAGAGAGTGAGGAGTGAGAGAGAGTGAGAGAGTGAGAGAGAGTGAGGAGTGAGAAAGTGAGAGAGAGAGGGTGAGGAGAGAGGTGTGAGAGAGAGAGTGTGAGAGAGAGAGTGGTGAGAGGAGAGAGTGTGATGAGAGAGAGATGTGGAGAAGAGAGTGAGAGAGGAGAGAGTGTGTGAGAGAGGAGGGAGCGGTGTGAGAGAGAGAGTGTGAAGAGAGGAGGTGAGAGAGAGAGTGTGAGAGAGAGAGTGTGTGTGTGAGAGAGAGAGACAGAGGGGGAGAGAGAGAGATATATATAGAGAGAAGAAGGGATGTGTAATGTATTGTATTTATATATAATATATCATAATCCATTTTTTACTTTGAGCAATACAAGCTTAATATGAAATAATAAGAAAAATAAATGTTCAGTCGGGACTTGAATCCGGATCTCTGGATTTATATTCCACTACATCTAGTAATTATGAGAGTATATATAAGAAAAATTAATATTTGTACTAGACCTGCTCGTAGGGCACTGGGATATAAATCCAGAAGTCCGGGTTCAACTCCCGTCCGAGCATTTATTTTGTTGGGGTCTCTAGGTAGCGTGCTGCATTGTCACGCAGCGGGCCCGGGTTCGATCCTCGGTCGGGGCAATTTTATTGAGTTAGGTTTTTATTGGGGTTTTTCCTCACCTGTAGGACAGATGTAAGGAAAACTTTAAGGCCCAAACGGTCCCCGAAATCATATGGCCAACGTCATCATCATCATCCTTATCATTATCATCATCATCATCATCCTTCACCGGTGTGGAAAGCAAAGGGTAGCTTCCACACCTACAATTCCCTAGTAAAGCTGCAACCAGAGCATGAAAAAGCTATGATTGCAGTGAAAGACCTGCCTGGGGGCAGAAGTACTATGGATGGATATATATATATATATATATATATATATATATATATATATATATATATATATCAAAAAATTACAAGGAGGAATTATATAAATTTTATTTCAAAATTGTGTTTGTAATTTAGTATAATATAAAATCATATCTAAAAATATATAAAAACAGAAAGATTTCAAATTTTATATTTAAATTTGTGATATGTGTAAAGCAGTTAGCTTTCAAATGTGAACAGTACAACACGTAATATATTTTCAAGCATTTAATCTGTGATAAACATGGTATTTTTAAATGTATTTAATATTTACCTGATAAAGGCAGAGTTGCGGATTCTTCATTCCACTAATTTACGGTTATAAACTAGATGTAACCTGTCAAATATTTATATTTTATTAAATTCAAATTAAAACTTTTTCAATTTTCACATACAGTTGCGTTGCTCCGCAACGTAAGTTGTTATTACGTCAACATTTTTATTTTCTTTGCTAAAAAACCCATTTCATACAATAGTGTTACGAAATTTATATTTTTAATAAATCTTGCGTAGCGGAAATATAATTATTAAACCAATTACGCACGCACGCAGGCACGCGCACATACACACATACATTATATATATATATATATAATATATATATATATATATATACATATACATATTATTAAGCTAATACCCAGCTTGTGCTGCTACACCTAAATTATAATGTGTGTGTGTATATATATATATATATATATATATATATATATATATATATATTACATATATTTTTTTTGCATTTAGTTGAATAAAGTAAAATGAAAAAAAAAAGTATTATTGTTATATTTTTAGATACCCCGTGCTGATTAGTCGTCGTTGACGGGGAATGTACGCGTCACAATTTTCATGGCATCAATAAAGAAAAAGAAGAAAAAATGGGATGTGAGTTATCCGTAAAAGATAAAAAAAAATCCTGCCGCGGACTTTTCCGTAGAATTTTTTTTGAGATTATTCAATAATAATAATAATAATAATAATAATAATAATAATAATAATAATAATAATAATAATAATAATAATAATAATAATAATAATAATAATAATAATAATAATAATAATAATAATAATAATAATAATAATAATAATCATCATCATCATGAACAAATTAGTTTTAGGCCATGTGGCCTGTACGGTAAACCTAGCGAAGATGGTCTTGATCTTTCCACCGATGTTTTGGTCTTCCTTGGTCCCTATGTCCAGTTGGGGTATATTGGAATGCCAATTTTGGAAGTCTATTTCTTGCCATTCTTCTCAGATGATTTTTCCATTCTTGTTGGTATCTTTGGATATCTTCATTTAAACTTGCTACTCCAAGTTTTCCTCTGATAGTAGTGTTCCTTTGGTGATCCAGTCTATTAACTCCTAACAATGACAATGACAATGAATAATAATAATAATAATAATAATAATAATAATAATAATAATAATAATAATAATAATAATAATAATAATAATAATAATAATAATAATAATAATAATAATAATAATAATAATAATGCTTTATTTTAGCTGGCAGAGTTAAGACCATACGGCCTTCTCTTCCACTCAACCAGCGAATAGTAGAATCATGCAAAAATTAGATACATATTTCAATTTTAAGATATTATTAAAATACAGACTAAACAGAATGCAATGATGATGTGATCTAACAAAAACATAGAATATATTAACATTAAAATTATATAGAATAAAGTAAGTAGCTTTCTAGATGGTTATTAATGGAATGCTCTATATAGTTGTTATGCAGTTAATGTTTTCATTGTGTCGAACTTAAGATATCAGTTAATTTGGATTTAAATAATGATAGCGATTGACAGTCCCTGACATGACTGGGAAGTGAGTTTCATGTTCTAGTTATAGATATTATGTAAGATTCAGAGTATAAACATGTCCTGTGCTGAGGTATCAAAAGTAAAGAAGAGTCTTGTGATCTTGTTCATAAATTGTGATGAGCCGATAAATTTTGAAAACGTGTTGTTAAATAACTTGGTAAATATGTGTGTAGAATTTGGAATAGTAAGGTATGTGAATGTAAAGTTCTTGTGTCATTTAGGCGTAGCCATGATAAGGCATGAAATGAAGGAGACACGTGGTCATAACGACGGAGATTGAATACGAGTATAAATCGAATGCACGCATTATGAGCACGCTGTAGTCTGTCAGAGAGATCAGTTGTCAGATTAGTCAGTAATATGTCGCAGTAGTCGAAGTGTGGCATTATAAGAGTCTGTACAAGTATTTGTTTTAATTTTGTAGGAAGGAAGTTTTTAAAATTGAGAACACTTTCTTGCAGATATTATTCACTTGGATTTTCCAGTCTAGGTGTTGGTCCATATAGATACCCAGATTTTTTACTACTGAGCTGTAGGATATGTTTTTGTCATTTAGGAGAATGGTAGGGATATTTTCGTAATTTATAATGCTTTGGATTCGCCGATGTCCTATAATTATGCTCTGTGTCTTGTCAGCATTTAGATTAAGTCCATGTTTCTTCGACCATTGGGAAATTGAGTCTAGGTCACTATTTAATTTGTCTAGTGTGTCATGTACATCGTCAGGATGGGAGTGAATGTAAATTTGCAAATCGTCAGCGTATAGGTGATTTCGACAATAGGTAAGTCTAGTGGATATATCGTTAATATAGATAGAGAACAGAAGTGGTCCTAACACTGAACCTTGTTGGACGCCACTCCTCAGTGATAGACAGGATGAGGAAAGTTCTGCATTGTATACACACTGCTGGCGATCATGAAGATAGGATCCAAGCCAGTTAACAGCATTGTCCGAAAGATTCAGAGCGCTATTAATATGTCAGTGTCGACAGGGTCGAAAGCTTTACTGAAGTCCAAGAGTGTAAATATTGTCATGTGGCCACTGTCCATTGCTTCCCATGCATCTTCGGTAACTTTAAGAAGTGTGGTTGCCGTACTATGGCCTGTCCTAAAACCTGATTGGTGTGGGTCGAGTATGTTATGAGTGTTAAGGTAATCAGTTAATTGTCCATGAACAATACGCTCCAAGGCCTTAGATAGGACTGGGAGGATGCTGATTGGTCTAAAGTCGTTTGGTGTTACAGGTAATTTAATTTTAGGGATTGGTCTGACTATAGCTTTTTTCCAGAGTTCGGAGTAAGTTGAAGTCATGATTGAGGCATTAAATATATGGGTTATAGTTGGGAGTATGGTATGGAGTATTTTCTTTAAAAAGTCGATACTTATATTGTCTATACCTTGTGTTTTAGTTCTAATGCGGTCCAGGGATAGTTTAACGTCGATTGGCATTATATAGGAAAAGAAGAATTTTTCTCGGGAAGGAGTAGGTGTGGATAGGAGCTCATCTATAGTTTTATGTGTATTTGTTGTTTTTTTCTTTTTTTCTTTTTTATTTTTTTCTTCTTCTATTTAATTTTTTTACATGTTTCCTTAAGACACAAGGACAGGACACACACACACACCCAGACCCAGGGTAGAGATTTAAAAATCCCTACCCCGCCGGGAATCGAACCTGGGTCGCCTGAGTGAAAGGTAGGGACTCGACCGACTTCGCCACGGTGACGGACAATCTGGGTGAGGCACCGTAAACCATTTAAAGGTAAAAAAATTGACAATTTGTGACTGAGGTTGAAGTTTACGATAAGTTTACTAAAAGTTCTGCTGAAATACAAGAAATTGATAACAATGAGTATCACGAGCTGCAATCAACTGACATTTTATACCTGCGTGATGGGTAGGGTCTTTGAGTTCGTGAAACTAGAATTGACAGTGAAGAAAACTATCTTTCGAATGCTGTAAAAACATTCCAGAAAAAGCACAAACGTGTTTTCGCATAATCATTTATAAATTATGTGAGAAGACTGGATACACACATATGACATGGAAGTGTTTATCTGATTTATCTGTAGAAATCAGGAATAACATAAAAACTAACACAAAACACCTGAGCCTGTATTGGATACGAGGACACCAGGGAACTGTGGGGAATGAACGTGCTGATCAACTAGCTAAATCCGCAGCATCTTCTGAGCTTCATCATTCATTTCGAAAGAGTCCAATATCCTATGTTAAAAAGAAACTGTTGCACTATATCATCTCAGATTGGAATGAACATTGGATAAGGAGTACAAGTGGTTCTTTGACTAAAGAGCTCTTCTTTCCTACAGTACACCATAGGCTAAAGGCAAAACATTTTATTCCAAATTTCATTTTAACACAATATTTATGACTGGCCGTGGAAAATTTGGAAGTTATTTTAGGAGATTTAGTATTAACTCAGACGGTGATCATACTTGTATATGTCAAGAATCAATACAATCTGTAAAACATGCCGCAACATACGGAATCCAGCTTATATGGAATTACTTGACAGTGAAAAATCTTAAGAAACTGGAGAACGTTAAATCAAGGTTTCTCAAAAGAGCACTGTCAATTTCAAAATATACAAGAAATAGTTATGCCTATACAATAGCCCAGGAATCCTTCTTCATCGAAGATATCAGACACTGTTTCAGACTACCGGAAACGCAAGCATACAGAATCGTCATCGAGGAGAGACAGAACAAAGCCGCCCAGATACCGACGGAAATTATGGAAACAGACGCAATGAAAACAGAAACCTGGAAGCAACCGAATTTCGAACTTCGACACCTGTACACACGTTTCGCAGCCCATTGATTTCATGGGAATATATGCCTGAACAACATGTACCATGAACCCAAGGAGGACTGCATCTGTAAATTATGCAACTATCCATGTCCAAAATATCATCTAGCGAAGTGTAAAAACAGGACTCTGCCTCTAAACAATTTAATTAAAGACTGGTAAAAAGCTAAATTTAATTTGATGTACACATTGTGTTTAATAAATATATTAATAAATAAAACATGTTTTATTTGATTGTACTATATTCGAAAGACAGCGATCATGGTTAAACTTACTTTTAAATGATGATGAGGCTTCTGCCTCAATGTGTGAAGTGATTTTTTAGAACCAAAATTATTATAAACATTTTATGAACTTCGAACAAACATTCATAACAATATGTAATATTTTCTAAGACACTTACAGACAATTTATGTAATCCATAACACTCATTCAAAACCATAAGATAATAATTATTCTGTTTTACAATGTATAGTATAATACTGTTATAGTAAGCTACAACCCTAACGTGCCTTGGTGGCGAAATAGGGTTTCAAAATATTTGGAGATTTAATAATAATAATAATAATAATAATAATAATAATAATAATAATAATAATAATAATAATAATAATAATAATATAATAATAATAATAATAATAATAATAATAATAATAATAATAACAATACTTACTTATTTACTCACTGGCACTATCGAACTCGTAGGTTCATGGCCGCGCGGACATAAGTTCTCCATACATCCCTATCCAGAGCTAATGCTTTCCAATCATTCCCTGTATAATCTACTTCCCTCAAATCATAGTTAATATTGTTCTCCCACCTCATTCTTGGTCTACCAACTGGGCGTTTTCCCTCTGGCTTTCCTACAAGAAGCTTCCATGCACGTCTTTCATTCCCCATACGCGCAACATGTCCTGCCCATCGCAGTCTACGAGACTTAACGGTTCTTATTATATCTGGATTCCTATAAAGACCAAGTAGTTCATTGTTATGTAGTCTTCTCCATTCACCTGTCTGTTCATCTCTCTTTGGTCCAAAAATTTTCCTAAGAACTTTATTCTCAAATACTCGTAATTTCCTTTCCTCCCTTAAAGTAAGAGACCATGTTTCGCACCCATATAATATAACTGGTAGAATAATATTATTATTGATTTCGTACATCTCAATGATGGATAAATCATATTTGAAGAGAAAAATTATACGCTCAGACCGGGACTTGAACCCGGGACCCTTGGTTCTCTAGACCAAGTGCTCTACCAACTGAGCTACCTGAGCAAGTACCGATCTAAACGCAAATCTTTCTCTATATACATTGTAATTCCCGTCCACCAAATGCCATGAAGCCATGCTTCTATCTTTCTCTTCAAATATGGTAGAATAATAGTTTTATATATTTTTAAGTCTCGCGCCGTAGCCTAGCGGTTAAGGTAGGAAACCTTGGCGCAGAGGTACGGGACTTACGCTGGTTTGAGTCTCCATGGGGGAAGAAATTTTCTCATGGTATTTCGGCCAGTATGGGACCGGTGCCCACCCAGCATCGTGAGGCAATTGGGTAGTTACAATAAGTAGCGGCTCCAGGTTGAGGAACCAGCTATAACGGCGGGGGACTCGACATGCTAACCACATGTCACCCCTACACTGGCTGTTGATCATCTACCTCTGTGATTGACACATGTGGATGTGAAGGGCCAGCAGCCGGCTGGTAAAAGGGCAACCGCTGAAAAGTGGAAAGACCCTCAATCGGAATATATTTTCAGCTTAACGTTTTTTGAAAAGAGTTGGGACATCAAAAGTCTCTGCAATGCATAATAGCATGCATTTCCAGAATTGAGCCTATGTTTAATTTCTTTGTGCATCTCATTCCTATTTGTGATTATTGTTCCTAGGTATTTGAATTCAGCCACTTCCTCAAAATTTCCCTCATTTGTCATTAGCTGTCCATTTCCATTATATACTGAATTTCTACGTGTGACCATATATTTAGTTTTATTGATATTTACTTCCAGTCCTAATTTCTTAGTGTTACTCAATAGTGTGTGCGTGTTGGCCTTTAGTATCTCCTTGCTATCGGCCAGTAGTACTAATTCATCAGCATAAACTAACAGCTTATTAATACCATTCAGTTGTAAGCCTTCCTCATTCTCTAAAGATTTAATGGCATGCTCTAGTACAAAATTAAATAGTAGAGGAGATAGTGCATCTCCTTGCTTCAATCCATTCTGGATTTCAAAAGTGTCTGAAAACTGTTTGCCTGCACGCACCCTACTCTTTGAGCCATTTAGACACATTCGTATAAGTCTAACTAACTTTTTAGGAATTCCGAACTCCAGCAGGATACTATATAACTTCTCCCTCTTAATTGAATCATATGCTTTTTTTAAGTCTACATATAGTTGATGTACAGTACCATTATATTCCCATTTCTTTTCTAAAATCTGTCTTATACTGAAAAAAAATAAAGTGTTTATCTCGAGAAAGAGAAAATACGATCTAATGACGACTAAACTGCTATTTATGCCACAGTCAGACAATTGACTGAAAATGTAGAATATATAATAATACTAATACTACTACTACTACTACTACTACTACTACTACTATAATAATAATAATAATAATAATAAAATAATAATAATAATAATAATAATAATAATAATAATAATAATTATTATTATTATTATTATTATTATGTATGGACAATTTCTTCTCCTCACCTGCCTTATGTGACGATTTGACTAAAAATAAGTAAAATTATTGTGGTGATAGTAAGACTTAGGAGAAAAAGGGATGTCTTTATAATCTAATAATAATAATTCCGCGGTGCGCCAGGCCTCACACCCACATGTGTCAATTCACTGCATGGGTGACATGTGGTCAGCATTTCGAGTCCCCCAGCCGTTATAGCTGGTTTTCTCATATTTTTTACATAATCTGCTGGGCAAAGAATCCAGCTGTACCGAAAAATCGAAGCCAACCCCATCCTCTTCCCTCAACCAATTATTTTTGGGGCACAAAAATACTTCTTCAGTAAAATTTTTTATATATAATATTTTACATGAAAAACGTGATAAGAAAAATAAAATGCCTAGAGGGGATTTGAACCCGGACAGACACAAAATTAATAATGTACAGACAGAATATGTATAGAATATCTCAAAAAGCTCTACAAAAATGTCCGCGACAGCATCTCTCTAATGGGTTATTGATACCCTAGAAGATAAAGACAAGTACGTAGTAGATTCCTGTGGAAGGTTAAGTAGCGGGGATTTTCCTTTACGGACAACTAAACTACTACACTCACAATAATGAATTTCTTGTTTGAGCTCACTTATGTCGAGTAGATTCACGGGTATATCCGGGTAATCAACACGGGGTATCTAAAAATAATAAAAATAATTTTTTTCCTTTTACTATTTTTATTAAACTAAATACAAAAAAAAAACACATCATTTATTTTGATGTAGCAGTGCACGCCGGGTATTAGCTTAATAAATATATAAATATATGTGTGTCTATGTGTGTGTGCATTGATTTAGTGAACAATTCCGCTACGCAAGATTTATTAAAAAGTGTTAATTTCGTAAGACTATTGTATGAAATGTTTTTTTGCAAAGAAAATAACAAAAATGTTGACGTAATAACAACTTACGTTGCGGAGCAACGCCACTGAATGTGAAAATTGGAAAAGTTAGTTTTTAATTTGAATGTAATAAAATATAATATTTCACAGATTAAATCTAATTTATAAACCGTAAATTTGTGGAATGAAGAATGCGCAACTCTTCCTTTATCAGGTAAATGCTAAATACATTTACAAATATATTTAATGTTTGGAAACATTACGTGTTGTAATGTTCACATTTGAAAGCTAACTGCTTTACACATATAACGCATTTAAATATAAGATTTGAAATGTTCTTTCTGTTTTCATATATATTTTTAGATAAGATTTCATGTTATTCTAAATTATAAACGTTACTTTGAAATAAATTTATATTCCTGATTGTAATTAGGCCTATATATATATATATATATATAACATCTAGTAATAATGGGGAATATAATACATATATAGGAAAAATAAATGTTTGAATTGGATTCGCCTGGTGGTGTAATGGATATCACACTGAGGTACAGACTCAGAGATCCGGGTTCGAATCCCGTCCAGGCATTTATTTTTCTTATCATACCATATTAAGCTTGCATTGCTCAATGTTAAATATTTAATTATAACATCGATAAAGCGTCACTGCTATAAAGTAAAAATGTTCTCTTTAATTTGCTTACTTGTTATAGTCAGCTACTAGATGGCAGTGAAGACTGAGTTCTCGCAACATCTAGTAATAATGGGGAATATAATACATATATAGGAAAAATAAATGTTTGAATTGGATTCGCCTGGTGGTGTAATGGATATCACACTGAGGTACAGACTCAGAGATCCGGGTTCGAATCCCGTCCAGGCATTTATTTTTCTTATCATACCATATTAAGCTTGCATTGCTCAATGTTAAATATTTAATTATAACATCGATAAAGCGTCACTGCTATAAAGTAAAAATGTTCTCTTTAATTTGCTTACTTGTTATAGTCAGCTACTAGATGGCAGTGAAGACTGAGTTCTCGCAACATCTAGTAATAATGGGGAATATAATACATATATAGGAAAAATAAATGTTTGAATTGGATTCGCCTGGTGGTGTAATGGATATCACACTGAGGTACAGACTCAGAGATCCGGGTTCGAATCCCGTCCAGGCATTTATTTTTCTTATCATACCATATTAAGCTTGCATTGCTCAATGTTAAATATTTAATTATAACATCGATAAAGCGTCACTGCTATAAAGTAAAAATGTTCTCTTTAATTTGCTTACTTGTTATAGTCAGCTACTAGATGGCAGTGAAGACTGAGTTCTCGCAACATCTAGTAATAATGGGGAATATAATACATATATAGGAAAAATAAATGTTTGAATTGGATTCGCCTGGTGGTGTAATGGATATCACACTGAGGTACAGACTCAGAGATCCGGGTTCGAATCCCGTCCAGGCATTTATTTTTCTTATCATACCATATTAAGCTTGCATTGCTCAATGTTAAATATTTAATTATAACATCGATAAAGCGTCACTGCTATAAAGTAAAAATGTTCTCTTTAATTTGCTTACTTGTTATAGTCAGCTACTAGATGGCAGTGAAGACTGAGTTCTCGCAACATCTAGTAATAATGGGGAATATAATACATATATAGGAAAAATAAATGTTTGAATTGGATTCGCCTGGTGGTGTAATGGATATCACACTGAGGTACAGACTCAGAGATCCGGGTTCGAATCCCGTCCAGGCATTTATTTTTCTTATCATACCATATTAAGCTTGCATTGCTCAATGTTAAATATTTAATTATAACATCGATAAAGCGTCACTGCTATAAAGTAAAAATGTTCTCTTTAATTTGCTTACTTGTTATAGTCAGCTACTAGATGGCAGTGAAGACTGAGTTCTCGCAACATCTAGTAATAATGGGGAAATATAATACATATATAGGAAAAATAAATGTTTGAATTGGATTCGCCTGGTGGTGTAATGGATATCACACTGAGGTACAGACTCAGAGATCCGGGTTCGAATCCCGTCCAGGCATTTATTTTTCTTATCATACCATATTAAGCTTGCATTGCTCAATGTTAAATATTTAATTATAACATCGATAAAGCGTCACTGCTATAAAGTAAAAATGTTCTCTTTAATTTGCTTACTTGTTATAGTCAGCTACTAGATGGCAGTGAAGACTGAGTTCTCGCAACATCAAATATTTAATTATAACATCGATAAAGCGTCACTGCTATAAAGTAAAAATGTTCTCTTTAATTTGCTTACTTGTTATAGTCAGCTACTAGATGGCAGTGAAGACTGAGTTCTCGCAACATCTAGTAATAATGGGGAATATAATACATATATAGGAAAAATAAATGTTTGAATTGGATTCGCCTGGTGGTGTAATGGATATCACACTGAGGTACAGACTCAGAGATCCGGGTTCGAATCCCGTCCAGGCATTTATTTTTCTTATCATACCATATTAAGCTTGCATTGCTCAATGTTAAATATTTAATTATAACATCGATAAAGCGTCACTGCTATAAAGTAAAAATGTTCTCTTTAATTTGCTTACTTGTTATAGTCAGCTACTAGATGGCAGTGAAGACTGAGTTCTCGCAACATCTAGTAATAATGGGGAATATAATACATATATAGGAAAAAATAAATGTTTGAATTGGATTCGCCTGGTGGTGTAATGGATATCACACTGAGGTACAGACTCAGAGATCCGGGTTCGAATCCCGTCCAGGCATTTATTTTTCTTATCATACCATATTAAGCTTGCATTGCTCAATGTTAAATATTTAATTATAACATCGATAAAGCGTCACTGCTATAAAGTAAAAATGTTCTCTTTAATTTGCTTACTTGTTATAGTCAGCTACTAGATGGCAGTGAAGACTGAGTTCTCGCAACATCTAGTAATAATGGGGAATATAATACATATATAGGAAAAATAAATGTTTGAATTGGATTCGCCTGGTGGTGTAATGGATATCACACTGAGGTACAGACTCAGAGATCCGGGTTCGAATCCCGTCCAGGGCATTTATTTTTCTTATCATACCATATTAAGCTTGCATTGCTCAATGTTAAATATTTAATTATAACATCGATAAAGCGTCACTGCTATAAAGTAAAAATGTTCTCTTTAATTTGCTTACTTGTTATAGTCAGCTACTAGATGGCAGTGAAGACTGACTTCTCGCAACATCTAGTAATAATGGGGAATATAATACATATATAGGAAAAATAAATGTTTGAATTGGATTCGCCTGGTGGTGTAATGGATATCACACTGAGGTACAGACTCAGAAGATCCGGGTTCGAATCCCGTCCAGGCATTTATTTTTCTTATCATACCATATTAAGCTTGCATTGCTCAATGTTAAATATTTAATTATAACATCGATAAAGCGTCACTGCTATAAAGTAAAAATGTTCTCTTTAATTTGCTTACTTGTTATAGTCAGCTACTAGATGGCAGTGAAGACTGAGTTCTCGCAACATCTAGTAATAATGGGGAATATAATACATATATAGGAAAAATAAATGTTTGAATTGGATTCGCCTGGTGGTGTAATGGATATCACACTGAGGTACAGACTCAGAGATCCGGGTTCGAATCCCGTCCAGGCATTTATTTTTCTTATCATACCATATTAAGCTTGCATTGCTCAATGTTAAATATTTAATTATAACATCGATAAAGCGTCACTGCTATAAAGTAAAAATGTTCTCTTTAATTTGCTTACTTGTTATAGTCAGCTACTAGATGGCAGTGAAGACTGAGTTCTCGCAACATCTAGTAATAATGGGGAATATAATACATATATAGGAAAAATAAATGTTTGAATTGGATTCGCCTGGTGGTGTAATGGATATCACACTGAGGTACAGACTCAGAGATCCGGGTTCGAATCCCGTCCAGGCATTTATTTTTCTTATCATACCATATATATATATATATATATATATATATATATATATATATATATATATGGTATGATCAAATGTCGAGGGAAATTTTGAGGAATTGGCTGAATTCAAATACCTAGGAACAATAATCACAAATAGGAATGAGATGCAGAAAGAAATTAAACATAGGCTCAATTCTGGAAATGCATGCTATTATGCATTGCAGAGACTTTTGATGTCCCAACTCCTTTCAAAAAACGTTAAGCTGAAAATATATAAAACTATTATTCTACCAGTTATATTATATGGGTGCGAAACATGGACTCTTACGTTAAGGGAGGAAAGGAGATTACGAGTATTTGAGAATAAAGTTCTTAGGAAAATTTTTGGACCAAAGAGAGATGAACAGACAGGTGAATGGAGAAGACTACATAACAATGAACTACATGGTCTTTATAGGAAGCCAGATATAATAAGAACAGTTAAGTCCCGTAGACTGCGATGGGCAGGACATGTTGCGCGTATGGGGAATGAAAGACGTGCATGGAAACTTCTTGTAGGAAAGCCAGAAGGAAAACGCCCAGTTGGTAGACCAAGAATGAGGTGGGAGAACAACATTAACTATGATTTGAGGGAAGTAGATTATACAGGGAATGATTGGAAAGCATTAGCTCAGGATAGGAATATATGGAGAGCTTATGTCCGTGCGGCCATGAACCTACGGGTTCGATAGTGCCAGTGAGTAAGTAAGTAAGTATGATCAAATGTTAGGAAAACTTTAAGGCCCAAACGGTCCCCGAAATCATATGGCCATCATCATCATCATCATCATCATCATCATCATCATCATCCTTATCATTACCATCATCATCATCCTTTACCGGTGTGGAAAGCAACGGGAAGCTACCACACCTACAGAATTTCCTAGTAAAGCTGCAAGCATAGCATGAAAATGCTATGATTGCTGTGAAGGTCCTGCCTTCGGGCAGAATTACTGTGGATGGATATGGTATGATAAGAAAAATAAATGCCTGGACGGGATTCGAACCCGGAACTCTGAGTCTGTACCTCAGTGTGTTATCCATTACACCACCAGACGAATCCAATTCAAACACTTATTTTTTAGTATATATACATCCCTTCTTCTTCTTCTTCTTCTCTGTTTGTCTCTCACTCCAAACCCCGTCAACATTCTATCTATGTCGCGGCATAATGGAAGTAGGTGCGATTATTTTCTATTATTTATTTCATTTTTGTATTATGTAAAATAAATCATTTGATTAATTTAATAGTATATTTGTAACACATACATATATATTTTTTTGTGCACTCCTCCTCTGTAGGATGAGATTTTTTTTTCATTATTCCAAATATCACAAACCCACTATATCTCCCCTCCGTGCCCGCAATCTGCTTAAAACGTGTGTGCCATGCACTTTTTTATGTGAATTTCCTTCACGTATTAAATAATATTAATAATAATAATAATAATAATAATAATAATAATAATAATAATAATAAATAAATAAATAAATAAATAAATAATAATAATAATAATCATAATGACTATTTATAAATATTATGCATTGTTTATTCCTTGTACATTTTTATAAACTGAAATGTCACTGTCCGACCCATAGGTTCATGGCCGCGCGGACATAAGCTCTCCGTACATCTGTTTCCCAATCATCGCCCTGTATAATCAATCAATCAAATCATAGCTAATTGTTATTGTCTCACCTCATTCTAGGTCTATAAAGTGGGCGTTTTGCCTCTACTTTTTCCTACAAGAAGCTTCTTCTTCTTCCATGCCACATGACCTGCCATCACAGTCTACGGGGACTTACTTAACTATTCTTCTTCTCATTACATCGTGCTTCCTATAAATACCATTTAAGTTAAATGACTTGCAGTCTTCTCCATTCACTTGTTTCTTCATCTCTCCATCTGTCCAAAATTTTTCCTAACAACTTTATTCCCAAATACTGGTAATGTCATTCCCTCCCCATGTTTAGCAGCCAATAATAATAATAAAAATAACTGGTAGTAGAATAACAATTTCATTATATAATTTTCAGTTTGACGTTTTTTTGAAAGCATTTCGGACGTTAACAGTCTCTGTAATGCATCAATGAATAAACAGCATTCATTTCCAGAATTCTGCATATTTGTGGTTATTGTTCCTAGGTATTGAATTTAGTTAGTTCCTCAAAAATTTCCCTCATTCCCATATATATAAAGTAAAGTAAAGTAAAGTGATCCCACAACAGGCCCGGAGGCCCTTGGGGTAGTAGGAGGTTAAGGCTCCCACTTTTTCTAGACAATCGGCACTTTATGTCAGCCGGGTTGTCAGCCCTGCGTGACGGCCGCCTTTACCCCCAGAACAAGCGTCTGGTACTCATTTCCGTTAGAGACTGAGTCGACCCCAGGGCCATGGTGTCGCCAGAGGGTTTACTCCCATATATATAATTAATGTATTTTATTCTATATGTTAGTTTTATTGACGTTTACCTCCAGTCCCAATTTCTTTGTGTTACTGAATAGTGTGTGCGTGTTGGCAAATAATATCTACAATAATGTAGTTTCGATGTTTAATTGGTGCTGACATGAAATGAGGTGGAATTTACTAGTCAGTAAAGCCAATTTCTACAGCATTTATTCGCACATTTACCTGTGCGTCCGCTCACACATCGTCCTGCCACTCTCGTTATAAGTGTAAGGCTGTAAGATACTTGTGTGATACTCTCAACTCCTACACCTCTAAAAAAGCCACCCTTTGTAGTGAAAAACGTTAAAAAAAAAGTTTTTTTGACCTGTAATATACTGAACTTAACGTAGCCTAGTGTAAACAAATCTAATCTAACCTAACCAAACATAAACCTTAACCTAACCTCAATCTGAAGTAAACCTAACCCAAACCTAAATATAACGCAATGGTGCCTAAGTCTAATGTAACCTAACATGAAACTACCCTGAACCGGATCCAAAACCGAATACGACCTAACCTACATAAACCTAACCTAACTTATCCTACCCTATAATAACCTAACTTAACCGCAACTGACTTGACCAAACGGCTAAAATGAAAACTACTATATACATTTATAATTACTTTTTTGTTTATTTGTTTCTTTCTTTTTTATTTTTTTAATTTTTTGATCTTATTCTTCTTCTTCTTTATTATTGTTATTATATTATTATTTATTTATTATTAGTATTATCATTAATTGATTAATTAATTAATTAATAGAATTCCGATAACGACAGGACTACGTGGAATGCTCTATATCAATTAATATATTTGATAAACAGATATTCGTAAAAGTAAAGTCTCTCAGAAGAAAACATAACTACTATATAATATACCCCACGTTTTTAATGGTAAAACTATTTCTTTTTGTAGATAACTCTAGTTTTATTCTAGATGTGTTAGAGATGATTATTTAGTTGACCACTTTAATTTTATCCCAAGCGTGTTGGAAATTAAAATTATTTTACATATTTTAGTTCGGTTTTCTAATAAAGCTTGTTCTTTTAGATTTTTTTAAACTATTATATTACACGCTTTATATTAGCTTGACCAGTATCTATCTATCTATGTGACGGAATATTTCAACGCGATATTCACCCACTTAGAATCATTGGATCGACTTGAAACTTTGTATACTTGTAAAGGACCCGAGACAATACAATAATTTCATATTTTGTTTCTAAAATCCTGGCCAGAATCATCAGAAAAAAATGAAAACTAGTATAATAGATTGCGGACTTGTCGACATAGGAAGTGGCTGAATTCAAATACCTGGGAACAATAATCACAAATAGGAATGAGATGCAGAAAGAGATTAAACATAGGCTCAATTCTGGAAATGCGTGCTATTATGCATTGCAGAGACTCTTGATATCCCAACTCCTTTCAAAAAACGTTAAACTGAAATTATATAAAACTATTATTCTACCAGTTATATTATATGGGTGCGAAACATGGACTCTTACTTTAAGGGAGGAAAGGAGATTACAAGTATTTGAGAATAAAGTACTTAGGAAAATTTTTGGACCAGAGAGAGATGAACAGACAGGTGACTGGAGAAGACTTCTTAACAATGAACTACATAGTCTTTATAGGAAGCCAGATATAATAAGAACAATTAAGTCCTGTAGACTGCGATGGGCAGGACATGTGGCACGAATAGGGAATGAAAGTAGTGAATGGAAGCTTCTTGTAGGAAAAACCAGAGGGAAAACGCCCAGTTGGTAGACCAAGAATGAGGTGGGAGAATAACATTAACTATGATTTGAGGGAAGTAGATTATACAGGGAATGATTGGAAAGTATTATCTCAGGATAGGGATGTATGGAGAGGGTATGTCCGCGCGGCCATGAACCTACGGGTTCGATAGTGCCAGTGAGTAAGTAAGTAAGTACTTGTCGACATTTTAGTCAATCGTTGTAGGTGCTCAGTTGGTAGTGCGGTGAACTATAGTGGTATATAATTTCAGTAATCCATAGGTCGCTAGTTCAAATCCGGCTGGCAGGGTTTTTTTAGAAGAGTATCACTTTTAACTCACATTACAATAGTATCGAATTTAAAGTTATTTACATTTTTATCCTATTTTGTAAAATATTAAAACTAAAAAAAATAATAGTTTTAGAAAACTAATTAACACGCTTTATTAGAAAACGGACTAAAAAATGAAAAATAATTTTAATTTCCAACACGCTTGGGATAAAATTAAAGAGGTCAACAAAAAACTCATCTCCAACACATATAGAATAAAACTAGAGTTATCAACAAAAAGAAAATGATTTTACCATCAAAAGCGTGGGGTGCTCTATATCAATTAATATGTTTGATAATAAACAGATATTGGTAACAGTAAAGTCTCTATGAAGAAAATGTAAAAGTCATAAAATCACCCCACGTTTTTGATGGTAAAATTATTTTCTTTTTGTTGATAACTCTAGTTTTATTCTATATGTGTTGGAGATGATCTTTTTGTTGACCGCTTTAATTTTATCCCAAGCGTGTTGGAAATTAAAATTATTTTTCATTTTTTAGTTCGGTTTTCTAATAAAGCTTGTTGTTTTAGTTTTTTAAAACTATTATTTATTTTTTATTTTTTAGGTTTAATATTTTACAGAATAAGATAAAACTGTAGATTTCTTTAAATTCGATACTATTGTAGAATGAGCTAAAAGTAACACTCTACTAAAAAAAATCCTCCCAGGCGGATTTTACATTGGATCGGCTTGAAACTTTGTATACTTGTAAAGGACCCGTGACACTACAATAATTTGATATTTATTTTGTAAACTCCTGGACAGAATCATCAGAAAATCAACAAAAATGTCCTTGAATTTATGTAGCGGAATTTTTAACACGATTTTCACCCACTTAAAAACATTGGATCGACTTGAAACTTCGTATACTTGTAAAGGACCCGTGACAATACATTATTTTCATATTTGTTTCTAAAATCCTGGCCAGAATCATTAGAAAATCAGAAAAAGTGTCTTTGTATTTATGTAACGGAATCTTTGAACACGATTTTCACCCACTTAGAAACATTGGATTGACTTGAAACTTTGCATACTTGTAAAGGGCCCGTGACAATACAATAACTTCATATTTATTTTCTAAAATCGTGGCCAGAATCATCAGAAAAAAAATGAAAACTGGTATAATAGGTTGCGGACTTGTCGACTTTTCAGTCAGTCGTTGTAATAGCTCATTTGGTAGAGCGGTGAACTATAGTGTTATACAATTTCAGTAATCTGTAGGTCGCAGATTCAAATCCGTCTGGGGAGGACTTTTTTTAGAAGAGTATTACTTTCAGCTCATACTACATTAGTATCGAATTTAAATATATTTACATTTTTATCTTATTCTGTAAAATATTAAAACTAAAAAATAAAAAAATAAATAGTAGTTTTAAAAAACTAAAACAACACGCTTTATTAGAAAACCGAACTAAAGAAATTGAAAATAATTTTAATTTTCAATACGCTTGCGATAAATAATTATACCATCAAAAGTGTGGGGTGCTCTGTATGGTTTTTACATTTTCTTCTTAGAGACTTTACTTTTACCAATATTTGTTTATTATCAAATATATTAATTGTTAAAGAGCATCCCATGCTTTTAGTGGTAAATTATTTATACCAAGCGTATTGAAAATTAAAATTATTTTTAATTTTTTTAGTTCGGTTTTCTAATAAAGCGTATTTTTAGTTTTTAAAGCTATTATTTATTTTCATTTTCTGATGATTCTGGCCAGGATTTTAGAAAACAAATATGTAATTATTGTATTGTCACGGGTCCTTTACAAGTATACAAAGTTTCAAGTCGATGCAATGATTTTAAGTGGGTGAAAATCGCGTTGAAATATTCCGTTACATAGATAGATAGATAGATACAGGTCAAGCTAATATAAAGCGTGTAAAAAAATAAATAATAGTTTTAAAAAACTAAAAAAGCACGCTTTATTAGAAAACCGAACTCAAAAATGAAAAATAATTTTAATTTCCAACACGCTTGGGATAAATTTAAAGTGGTCAACAAAAAAAATATCCCCCAACACTTATAGAATAAAACTGGAATTATCAATAAATAATAGTTTTAAAAAACTAAAAGAACACGCTTTATTAGAAAACTAAAAAATGAAAAATAATTTTAATTTCCAATACGCTTGGGATAAAATAAAGTGGTCAACAAAAAAATCATCTCCAACACATATAGAATAAAATTAGAGTTATCAACAAAAAGAAAATAATTTTACCATCAAAAGCGTGGGGTGCTCTATATCAATTAATATATTTGATAATAAACAGATATTGGTAAAAGTAAGCTCTCTAAGAAGAAAATGTAAAAATCATAAAAATCATCCCACGCTTTTGATGGTAAAATTATTTTCCTTTTGTTGATAACTCTAATTTTATTCTATATGTGTTGGAGATGATTTTTTTGTTGACCACTTTATTTTATCCCAAGCGAACTGGAAATTAAAATTATTTTTCATTTTTTAGTTTTCTAATAAAGCGTGTTCTTTTAGTTTTTTAAAACTATTATTTATTTTTTATTTTTTAGTTTTAATATTTTACAGAATAAGATAAAAATGTAAATATCTTTAAATTCGATACTATTGTAGTATGAGCTAAAAGTAATACTCTTCTATAAAAAAAACCCCTCCCAGCCGGATTTGAACCAGCGACGTATGGATTACTGAAATTATATACCACTAAGAGTTCACTGCTCTACCAACTGAGCTCTTACAACGATTGACTAAAAACTCGACAAGTCCGCAACCTATTATACCAGTTTTCATTTTTTTTTATTTTCGGATGATTCTGGCCAGGATTTTTGAAACAAGATATGAAATTATTGTATTGTCACGGGTCCTCTATACGTATACAAAGTTTCAAGTCGATCCAATGTTTCTAAGTGGGTGAAAATCGCGTTGAAATATTCCGTTACATTGATACAAAAACACGTTTTTTGATTTTCTGATGATTATGGCCAGGATTTTAGAAAATAAATATGAAATTATTGTATTGTCATGGGTCCTCTACAAGTATACAAAGTTTCAAGTCGATCCAATGTTTCTAAGTGGGTGAAAATCGCGTTGAAAGATTCCGTTACATTCATACAAAAACACGTTTTTTTTATTTCTGATGATTATGGCCAGGATTCTAGAAAATAAATATGAAATTATTGTATTGTCACGGGTCCTCTACAAGTATACAAAGTTTCAAGTCGATTCGATGATTTTAAGTGGGTGAAAATCGCGTTGAAAGATTCCGTTACATAGATAGATAGATAGATACAGGTCAAGCTAATATAAAGCGTGTAACAAAAAGAAAATAATTTTACCATCAAAAGCGTGGGGTGCTCTATATCAATTAATATATTTGATAATAAACAGTTATTGGTAAAAGTAGTCTTTAAGAAGGACATGTAAAAATCATAAAAAGCACCCCACGCTTTTGATGGTAAAATTCTTTTCTTTTTGTTGATAATTCTAGTTTTATTCTATATGTGTTGGAGATGATTTTCTTGTTGACCACTTTAAATTTATCCCAAGCGTGTTGGAAATTAAAATTATTTTTCATTTTTTATTTCGGTTTTCTAATAAAGCGTGCTGTTTTAGTTTTTTAAAACTATTATTTATTTTTTAGTTTTAATATTTTACAGAATAAGATAAGAATGTATATATCTTTAAATTTCATACTATTGTAGTATGAGCTAAAAGTATTACTCTTCTAAAAGAAAAGTCCTCCCCAGCCGGATTCGAACCAGCGACCTATGGATTTCTGAAATTGTATACCACCAGTTCACCGCTCCACCAACTGAGCTCTTACAACGATTGGCTACAAAGTTGACAGGTCCGTAACCTATTATACCAGTTTTAACTTTTTTGATTTTCTGATGATTCTGGCCAGGAAATTAGAAATAAAATATGAAATTATTGTAGTGTCACGGGTCCTTTACAAGTATACAAAGTTTCAAGTCGATCCAACGTCTCTAGGTGGGTGAAAATCGTGTTCGAAGATTCCGTTACATAAATACAAAGACACTTTTTTGATTTTCTGATGTTGTGGCCACGATTTTAGAAAATAAATATGAAATTATTGTATTGTCACGGGTTCTTTACAAGTATGCAAAGTTTCAAGTCGATCCAATGTCTCTAAGTGGGTGAAAATCGTGTTCAAAAATTCCGTTACATAAATACAAAGACACTTTTTTTGACTTTCTGATGATTCTGGCCAGGATTTTAGAAAATAAATATGAAATTATTGTATTGTCACGGGTTCTTTACAAGTTACAAAATTTCAAGTCGATCCAATTATTTTAAGTGGGTGAAAAACGCTTTGAAAGATTCAGTTACATAGATAGATAGATAGATAGATAGATAGATAGATAGATACAGGTCAAGCTAATATAAAGCGTGTAAAATTAATTTCTTTTTGTTGATAACTCTAGTTTTATTCTATATGTGTTGTAGATATTTTTTTTGTTGACCACCTTAATTTTATACCAAGTGTGTTGGAAATTAAAATTGTTTTTAATTTTTAATTGGGTTTTCTAATAAAGGGTGTAGTTTTAGTTTTTTAAAACTATTATTTATTACACGCTTTTTATTAGCTTGACCTGTATCTATCTATCTATGTGACGGAATCTTTCAACGCGATTTTCACCCACTTAAAATCATTGGATCGACTTGAATCTTTGTATACTTGTAAAGGACCCGTGACAATACAATAATTTCTTTTTGTTCTAAAATCCTGGCCAGAATCATCAGAAAATAAAAAAAGTGAACACGATTTTCAACCACTTAGAAAAATTGGATTGACTTGAAACTTTGTATACTTTAAGGACCTGTGCCAATACAATAATTTTATTTCTAAAATCCTGGCCAGACATTTTTTACACGTTTTGTATGAACTTGACCTGTATCTACCTATGTTACGGAATTTTTCAACGCGATTTTCACCCACTTCAAATCATTGGATCGACTTGAAATCTTGTATACTTTTAAAGGAAGAATAATAATACAATAATTTCATAATTGTTTTCTAAAATTCTAGCCAGAATCACCAGAAATAAAAAAAAAGTGTCTGTGTAATTATGTGACGGATAATTTCTACACGATTTTCACCCACTTAAAATCATTGGATCGACTTGGAACTTTGTACTTGTAAAGGACCTGTGACAATACAATATCTTCATATTTGTTTCTAAAATCCTGACCAGCAACGTCAGAAGATACAGAAAAGTGTATTTGTATCTATGTAACGGAATCTTTGAACACGATTTCCTCCCACTTAGAAACATTATACTTGTATACTTGTAAAGGACCAGTGACAATATAATATTTTCATATTTGTTTCTAAAATCCTGGCCAGAATCATCAGAAAATAAAAACAAAAATCAAAACTGGTATAATAGGTTGCGGTCTTGTCGACATTTTAGTCAATCGTTGTAAGAGCTCAGTTGGTTGAACGGTGAAGTCTACTGGTATATAATTTGAGTAATTCTTAGGTCGCTGGTTCAAATCCGGCTGTGAGGATTTCTTTTTTAGAAGAGTATTACTTTTAGCTGATACTACAATAGTAACGGATTTAAAGATATTTACATTGTTATCTTATTCTGTAAAATATTAAAAGTAAAAAATAAATAATAATTTTGAAAAACTAAAACAACACGCTTTATTAGAAAACCGAACTAAAAATGAAAACTAATTTTAATTTCCAACACGCTTGGGATAAAATTAAAGTGGTCAACAAAAAAATCATCTCCAATAGATATAGAATAAAACTAGAGTTATCAACAAAAAGAAAATAATTTTACCATAAAAAATGTGGGGTGCTTTTCATGATTTTTACATTTTCTTCTTAGAGACTTTACTTTTACCAATATCTGTTTATTATCGAATACTAGCTATTACCTGTCGTGCGCTGCTACTCCTAAAAAAATATTAATGTGTTTTTACCACCAGCAGTACGCTGTTATACTCTACTCGTTTTGTAGATTTTTTTGTGTTCAATTCTGTGTACATCAATTTGTGTATTTGTTATGGCTTAGGCAGCATAGGCCAATTATGCGTCCAAATAGGGACTTTATTTCACATTGTTCACTACAAAGGGTAATTTTTAGGTGTGAAGTGGTTGAATATTATAACTCTCTTATAGCCTATATTCATTCCCGGAATCTCATGAACATTTTTAAAAAAGCCCCATCTCAATCGGATGAACGGTATGGCAGAGCACGCTTGCCCGGGAATCTACTTATCCCGATCTTCTTGATATAAAAAACTCAAAGTGCTACAGGCCTAGAAGGCTTTTGGCTGACCAGCCGGATGTTGGCTTCACATTCATATGTGTTAATCACAGAAGTACACGATCATCTAGCCAGTGTAGGGTGACATGTGGTCAGCATGTCGGATCCTCCAGTCGTTATAGCCAGTATTCTCAACCCGGTGTCGCGACTTATTGTAGCTACTCAAATATCTCACCATGCTGGGTGGGCACCGCAGAGTGGGCTAGATACGAAATATAGCTGAAAAAAGTATTTTACTAACTCTCGCCAATTCATCTTTCTTCACTCAAAAATTATTGCCAGATGACTGTTCTTCATTTATCTGCAAAGGAGGGTAGAATTCTAAAATTTATGTAGACAATATAAACATCGGACGTTGCCGATAGTTAAGAACTCTTCTTGTCCGCATCCCAGTTTTGTACCGAGCTGTAGAAATAAATGCTTTTGTATTAAAGTTCAGTGGGTTATTCTTATTCTATATGGATACTTTTCATTGATATATTTAACATGATTCTATACAAACAGATATTGTGTTAAATACACGTGGAATCATACCTTCGAAACACTATAAAATTTACACAATCGTTTTACTTTGAAAGATAACACCATGAAGATTAAATTAAATAACAGATTTTCTGAAGAAGGAATTATAAATCGTGGTGTGAGACAAGGCTGCCCCTATCCCCAACACTCTTTGCAATTTATATCAATGAAGTAATATGTTGCTGGAACAAAACATATAAATTTGGAATAAGAATATCAGAAAATAGAAAATTAAACACCCTATTGTTTGCAGATGACCAAATAATAATAGCAAATTCCGAAGATAATCTACAGAAAGGTCTGTATGAACTTAACAAAATTACAGAAGAATATGGATTAAAGATATCTACAGAAAAAAACAAAAATTATGGCATTTCAAGGTGTAGATCCTGTCAGAAGTAAAATTGTACTGGACAATAAAATTTTGGAGCAGGTGAATAATTTTACATATCTAGGATGCAATATCTCATTTGAAGAAGAAAAGGATGTAAATGCAAAAATATCTAAATTTTTAAGAATTTTAGGGTTAATAAATTCTATCTTCAAGCCACAGTTAGTCCAAAGCATTCAAGACTGAAAGTGTATAAAACACTGGCTCTTCCAACTCTTTTGTATGGTAGCGAAGTATGGACGTTGGAACAGAAGGATATACAGAGACTTAGATCTGCTGAAATGAGATATCTTCGGAGGACTGCAGGATACACACTACTAGATCACAAAAAAAATGAAGATTATCTTAGAAGAATTACACATGGAATCTTTAGAAAACAAAATTTATGATTATAAGTCAAGATGGATACAACATGTTCATCGAATGGAAGATCACAGAATACCCAAACTAATGTTAAGATATCAACCTGCAGGAAGAAGAAGACCAGGACGTCCACTCAAAAGACTTCTGGATGGTGTTTCTCTTGAGGCCGAAACAGGTCAACAAATGGCCTAAATTCGCGAATGTACTATGATGATGATGATGTTTTTCATTTGATGATGTTAGTTAAGAAAAAAAAAAAAAGTTTTTGAAGAGTAGTACAAATTTTAGTTAGAATATAGAGTGATTAATGGACTTCCATTCCCACATCATACACATGTGTGGCAAAATTATTGCGTCTTTTTTGTACATTCGCTTTTTTATTAGAAAGGAGGCGAGCCCGACAGCTGATGGCCTATATTCTTGACGTCAGCGTATATTGTTTGAGTTAACATATGAGTGAAAAGGGATCGATGTTTAAGAGGCAGCGTAAGTGATCTTCTATGAATAAATTACGTTTTAGGGGATGTTCGGAGAATTGTTTTAAAAAACATTTGTAAAACATTTTTTAAAAGCGATTTTCTAAAAAACCTCGGAATGTTTGTTGAGAGAGATAAAAAACGTTACATTTCTACTGAAATATTCTGATTTGCTAAAAGTAAATGTAAACTTTCCCGTTGTTAAGAATTTAGAAACTTTTGATAGTCGTTGGATTGGAAAATTATCCTATTCTCATGTGCTTATGGAATTTTGTATGTCCCAAAAATTCTTTCGATAGATGGCTGGAATAAAAACAAAGCAAGGTCTTATTCTGCTGAAACGTCTGTCTTGGAAAAGGTAGCTTAACAAATTTGCTTCCACAGAAGCATTTATAGGGTGGATAAAATATCACAACTCTCTCTTTTTGACACGTTAGTGTCTCATGTTATTATTTATCGACCCCATATGAGATTAAATTGTCAAAAAAGACAATGCTTCCACCCGAATAGAATACTAGTGGGAGTTAAGTGGGTTGGAATTTTGTAAGGTGTGTTATTATTTTGAAGCTACATTTTGTTGTTTTTTTGAGTAATGTCTTTAAAATCATCAGCAGTATCCCCGTCTACCATATGACCAAAGTGATATTTCTGTTGGCAAGAGCACGTTCGTCGCGAGAGGAAATCATGCTTTAGTGAAACATATTATTTTTATTCCAACATCTTCGCAAAGTTATTTTGGGTCCTTCAATTCCAGAAGCCAGATGGAACGGAATTTACCAACGACTGTCATTGTTCTTATAACTTAATTTTCGTCATTAACGGAAAAGTTAAAATCCACTCCTAGCCAATCAGAATATTTCAGTTAGTAGATTTTTTTCTTCGCTCCACAATTTTTGTACTTTGACGCCGTTAAATCGCTTTCATCAAAAAACTAATGTATTTTAATATCATTTAAAACATTCTTCCTAACATCCCCTTACCCCTAATTTGTTTTACTAAATTAAATGATAAACTTATTGCCTCTATCGAACACTTTTTTTCATATTAAAGGAAACATTTATTCTCTGCTCGCAACAATAGGTCTCAGTTTCGGGGTACCTTCATGTAATGAGAAAGCTAATTAAAAAACGCACAATAATTTGCACGCATGGTTTTGTGCGGGAATTGAAGTCCACAAACCACTCTATATTAACCAAAAGTTGTACTACTGTTCGGAACTGTTTTTATTTGTAGCTCAATTTAAAATAAAATGATTGTGTAAATTTTTTAGTGCTCTGGAAGGAATGACTATACATGTATTTAACATACAATCTGGTTATATAGAAAAATCAGTAAATATATCAATAAAATTACAAACCTTGAGGTGAAGTATCCATATAGAATAAGAATAATACTCACTGAACTTGAAACACACAACGCTAATAACAGAACTGGGATATAAACCAGATGAGTACTTAACCATCGGCAACTTCCAATGTTTATATTGTCTTCATAAACATTAGAATTGTACCCTCCTTTGCAGATAAGTTAAGAACCGTCATATAACAATTATATTAGAGTGAAAAAAAATATAAATTGATGAAGGTGAGTGAGAATATATATATATATATATTTTTTTTTTTTTTTCCAGGTAGACTTCATTTCTGGCCCACTGTGCACCGGTCCCAAAGAAAAGCTTCTTCCCACAAGGAGAATCGAACCAGCGTAAGCCCCGTAGTTCCGTGGCAAAACTTCTTGCCTTAACCACTCGGCTATGGCGCGGGACTGTTGTAATCAGTAATAAAGATGGAAGGTTCACCCGAATGGGTATTATTCTCTTGATATCACTGAAAGATAAAAATGGTTATTGTGAGATATCCGTAAGAGATAAACAAATGCTGTCGCGGACTTTTTTGTAGCGCTTTTTGAGTTATTCAATTCTGTGTACATTAATTTTGTGTATTTCTTATGGGCAGCGTAAGCCATTTAAGCGTCTAAAGAGCTACTTTTTTCACATTAGAATTGTACCCTCCTTTGCAGATAATTTAAGAACCGTCATATAACAATTATATTAGAGTGAAAAAAAAAAAGATAAATTGATGAGGGTGAGTGAAAATAGTATTTTTCCAGCTAGATTTCATTTTTGTCCCACTGTGCACCGGTCATATATTGGCCGAAAATCAATGAGAAAAAATGCTTCCCCCATGCAGACTCGAACCAGCGCAAGCCCCGTTGTTCTGCGCCAAGACTTTTAGCCTTAACGACTCGACTACGCGCGGGACTGTTGGTATTAATAATGAAGATGGAAGGTTCACCCGAATGGGTTTTATTCACTTGGTATCAATGAAAGACAAAATTGGTTATTGTGAGTTTTCCGTAAGAGATAAACATATACTATCGCGGACTTTTTTGTAGAGCTTTTTGAGATATTCAATTCTGTGTACATTAATTTTGTATATGTCGTATGGTTTAGGCAACGTAAGACCATTTAAGAGTCCACAAGATCTACTATTATTCACTTTTCCCACTACAAAGGGCGATTTTTAAGTGTGTAGGAGTTGATTATCATAACTATCTTATATCCCAAGGAATCTCCTGAACATTTTTGCAAAAACCCTCATCATAACAATAGGATCAACGTATCACTTGCCCGCCTCTAAAGTACAAACAAACAAACAACAAACAAACAAACCAACACACAAACAACTACACAAAAACATACAAACAAACAAACAAACAAACAAACATTCAAACAAACAAACATTAATTTTTATATAAAATATATTAATTGATACAGAGCACGCCACGCTTTTGATGTTAAAATAATTTTCTTTTTGTTAATAACCCTAGTTTTATTCTATATGTGTTGGAGATGATTTTTTTGTTGGCCACTTTAATTTTGTCCCAAGCGTATTGGAAATTAAAATTATTTTTCATTTTTTAGTTCGGTTTTCCACTAAAGCGTGTTGTTTTGGTGTTTTAAAACTATTATTTATTTTTTATTTTTTAGTTTCAATATTTTAAAGAATAAGATTAAAATGTAAATATCTTTAAATTCGATACTATTGTAGTATGAGCTAAAAGTAATACTCTTCTAAAAACAATCCTCCCAGCTGGATTTGAACCAGCGACCTATGGATTACTGAAATTATATATCACTACAGTTCACTGCTCTACGAACTGAACTCTTACAACGATAGGCTAAAAAGTCGACCAGTCCGCAACCTATTATACGAGTTTTCATTTTTTTAATTTTCTGATGATTCTGCTCAGGATTTTAGAAACAAAAGATGAAATTATTGTATTGTCGCGGGTCCTTTACAAATATACAAAGTTTCAAGTCGATCCAATGTTTCTAAGTGAGTGAAAATCGTATTTCAAATATTCCGTTACAAAGATACAAATACACTTTTGTTTGATTTTCTGATGATTCTGGCCAAGATTTTATAAACAAAATATGAAATTATTATTGTCCCGGGCCCTTTAAAAGTATACAAAGTGTCAAGTCGATCCAATGTTTCTAAGTGGGTGAAAATCATGTTCAAAAGTTCCGTTACATAGATAAAATTACACTTTGTTTTGATTTACTGATGATTTTGGCCAGGATTTTAGAAAATAAATATGAAATTATTGTATTGTCACGGGTCCTTTACAAGTATGCAAAGTTTCAAGGCGATCCAATGTTTGTAAGTGGGTGAAAATCGTGGTCAAAGATTTCGTTACATAGATATAAAAACACTTTTTTTTGATTTTCTGGTGATTCTGGCCAGGGTTTTAGAAAAAAATGAAATAATTGTATTGTCACGGGTCCTTTACAAGTATACAAAGTTTCATGTCGATCCAATGATTTTAAGTGGGTGAAAATCGCTTTGAAATATTCCGTCATATAGATAGATAGACACAGGTCAAGCTAGTATAAAGCGTGTAAAAGTGCCTGGGCGGGATTGGAACCCGGAACCTACTTACCTGTGTGTGTGTGTCTCTCTCTCTCTCTCTCTCTCTCTCTCTCTCTCTCTCTCTCTCTCTCTCTCTCTCTCTCTCTCTACCTAATAGTAAGTGCGACCACTACTAGTTCCTAACAAAAGCGTAATTTTGACTATTTAACTCATGCCTCAAATGGGAGTCAATGACCAATCACATTTCAATTATTTCTGTTTTACAACCAATCAGAGTCGTGTTTCACGAAATATTTATCAGTGTTATATTTACCATATTAAAGAAAGCTCCTCCTTTTTAATATTCTGTACAGGTCTGACCATTATTTTGCAGTGAGTGAGCCCCTGAGAAATACGGCTACTAGATTGTATATATAGTGCATGGCTGTCAACACATGCAGCATGCGGGAGTTAATATAAAAACATTGTAGCAATTGATTATTTCACCAAAAAAAGAAACCACTGTTTGCACTTCCTTAAATACAGAAAAATATAATTGTCATATTTACATCATACGACATCAGAAATGAATTAATATACAGTTTGATGTGTTTCACTTTTTCTCCACTGGAGACAATTCTTACAGTATTGCATTCCTTTGGCAATAAATAGTATGATCTGGTTGCAGTGATAAACAAAAGAAGCAGATGAAGCGTACCTATCGTTTCTCATTTGTTTCAAACATCGCCGTTTACATTAAATATATAAATATTTTAAAATAACTATAGTTAAATAATGATTTGTGAGTAAACAGCTTAATTTTATTCGTTAAATAGTCCTAACAAATGCCACTCTTGATTTCCAAATTCTCTGGATAAATTGGAAATCACTCGTGGCATTACTTATGATAAATATTTACAGTTCAGAGGCGGAACTGTAATTATTACTAACATAAGGCTATGTATGATAGTTGTGATATATAACAGATACACGCAGAATCTGAATATCTCAGAAAACCATACAGAAGAAAGTCCGCGACAGCGTCCCTCTCTTTCGGATGACTCAAAATAACAAGCACGTGGCAGGGGGAGGGGTGGTGGTATCTTTTATGGATATCACATTTATGTCAAGTAGATTCCCGGGCATTGCCGCGTAATCAGCACCGGGATATGTAAAAAAAGAAATAAAAATATAAATAAATGTAAATAATATTATACATATATCTATCTAATAATTAAATTACTTTCTGGTCATATTTATTCAACTAAACATAACAAAAAACAACATAGAGCATTAATTTTTTAATTTATTTAGGCGTAGCAGCGCACGTGGGGTATTAAAAAAATCAATGGACTTGTTCAAATATTTATAACATAGAAGAAGTACATTATTTTTTCTAATGTATATTATATAAAATGTAAGTAAAATACTATTAACTTTTCATATTATTATTATTATTTATTATTATTATTATTATTATTATTATTATTATTATTATTATTATTATTATTATTTATTATTATTATTATTATTTATTATTATTATTCTTAATTACATATTACAATCATAATAATGAA
Source organism: Diploptera punctata (assembly GCA_030220185.1). NCBI lineage: Eukaryota > Metazoa > Arthropoda > Insecta > Blattodea > Blaberidae > Diploptera > Diploptera punctata. The sequence goes on from JASPKZ010009295.1 coordinate 54,698, forward strand.
AAAATGAATAATAATAAGTTTTATTTAAAATTCTGTTATAAATACAATTTAATTATAATTATTATTATGATTATTATTACTATTATTATTTATTATTATTATTATTATATTTTTTTTTTTTTAATTGCGGATGAGCCCATGTAGGACTATGCAAAGTACTTAGAGGCGTTTGCTTTGAGCCCAAATTTCTTTCATTCTTTTGCTATGAGCTTGTTTTCTCTCATCTGTCCAAGTTGTTCCAGTTTTTTTCTTCGGTTAGTTCTCTTGGTCAACTTGCCACCTAATTCTAAATATATCTCTGTTTGGGAATCTTCTTTAGTAATTCCTGCCAGTTTTAAGTCCTTTTTGACTTCATCAATCCACTTCATAGTATCCACTGGAGCAGTTCTTTTGTTTTCGTAGAATTCCATTATCTGTTTTGTAAGCCTATTTGAGTTCATTCGTTTAATATGGCTATAAAATTTTAACCTTCGTTTTCTAATATCACTATGAATGTCTGTATATATATTTATTTCCTTTTAACTTTTGAGTCTAAATGTTTCATCTATGACTTGTGGACCTAAAACTTTTTTTTATAATTTTACATTCTTTTTTCACTATGTTTTCGATATCTTTTTTTCTGTTCAAAATTAATGTTTCTGCTCCATAGAGGCACTCTGGTTTAATTACAGTGTTATAGTGTCGTAATTTTGTATGTAATGATATGTATTTTTTATTATAAGTGTTGTGAGTAAGCCGAAATGCTGTTTCAATTTTTTGGCATCTACTTTTATTGGCTTTGGTTTCAATTCCATTTTCCTGAATTATTTCACCAAGGTAAGTTATATTAAATTGTGAAACTAGTTTAATTTTTACATATTTCGTTTCCAGGTATTTTGGTGCCTGTTTATTGCATGGAATATATTCCGTTTTTTCAAAAGAAATCTGCAGACCAACTTTCTCTGCAATGTCATTTAATAATTCAATCTGTTTTTGTGCTGTTACAACGTCACGGCTTAAGATTGCTAGATCATCAGCTTATGCTAGGCAATCAATCTTCAATTTTCCTCTTCCTAATATGATTAGTTGATTAAATAAAAAAATTGTTTTCTGTTTACGCCATTCTTGTATTACTTTATCAAGAATACAGTTGAGTAGTGGAGAAAGTCCACCTCCTTGTCTTATTCCTGTCTTAATTTCAAAGGATTCAGAAATTTCCCCCATGAATTTAACTTTAGCCCTTGTATCTGTTAGTGTCTGTCTAATTATTACTATTATTATTATTATTATTATTAAATATTATTATTATTATTATTATTATTAATTAATTATTATTATTCTTTATTGTTTAGGAACATAATGCAAAAAAAAGCTTTGCACTCTACCCCCCCACCTCACATCCTCTCTTTTTTTTTTCCCTGCTTTGCTATTCCTCTCTCTCTCTCTCTCTCTCTCTCAACCATTTTATAACTGGAAGGCACTACAGAATTCCAGCGCCAAACCCTTCCACAATATCATCATCTTCTGCCAGTGGGGGAGGGGGGGGGGTAGAGTGGGTGTTGTCAAATGTGACAACCATACCGAAGTCCACCTTCCGAGTAGAGCTTACTTTTTAATATGATAGACGGTATATATATATATATAATATATAACTGTTTTGTGATATTTGGCATAATTAAGAAACGTATGATCATCGTATAGAGAGAGGTTGCCACTAATATAGATATATATACTATTATAATATATAATATATATCTATATATATATTATAAACCAATGGATTTTTTTAGATAATACAAAAATAAGATAAAGAATAAGAATATCTGGTACCTACTTCCATTTCGCTGCTACATATAGCCTATAGAAAACAACACTGACGGGTCGGAGGGGCGGAGAGAGAGAGAGAGAGAGAAGAGAGAAGGA